>MU736075.1:163175-173827 GCA_026770625.1 Nicotiana glauca
CCCCCGGCAATTGAAAACTGGGGCAAAATTTTGAGGAGAACCCTCAAAATTCCGAAGGAATTTCAGCAGATCATCGCAAGCACCGTCAGAAGCAGCAGCCCAGTAAACTGGGGCAAAATTTTGAGGAGGGCCCTCAAAATTCCGGAGCCAAAAAGTTGCAATGTCTTGAACCACGTCGCAGTCGTCGGTTCATCTGAAGAAAACTATTCTCAATTATGTATTTATGTTATATTTTTACTAACTCATGCACGTATGTTACTAAAATTGCTTTGTTTAGCAACGCTACCCCAATGATACACACAGTATCACCGAAACAGAGCCAAGCAGGACAAGCAAAGTCATCGGGCATACGAACTAACCTTTCCCCTTTACAAACTCACGATTTTTCTTTGGATGTAGGCACCCAAGTCGCAAAATCATCAAATATACTATATGCTCGTACTGTTCAGGAATGCAACTCTCAAAACCTTCACACATATTCACAGTTGCTATCCGCACACAATATCCCTAGAAGCTACAATGTCGTGATCAGCTATCAGCTAAGAAGACTCTATTGCCATTTGTTTTTTTATATATCTCTTGCATAAGGCTACCATTCTGCCTTCCAAGACTAAGCTCTGTCTCCGTCTGCATTTCCTGCATTGCATAACGCTACCATTCTGCCTTTCGAGTCAAAGCTCTGTCTCCATCTGCATTTCCTGCATTGCATAAGGCTACCATTCTGCCTTCCGAGGTTAAGCTCTACCTCTATATGCATTTCCTGCATTGTATAAGGCTACTATTCTACCTTCTGAGGTTAAGCTCTACCTTCACCTGCATTTCCTGCATTGCATAAGGCTACCATTCTGCCTTCTGAGACTATGAACTATCTCCATCTACATTTCATGCATTGCATAAGGCTACCATTTTATCTTCCAAGGTTAAGATCTAACTCTATCTACATTTTCTGCATTGCATAAGGCTACCATTCTGCCTTCCGAGGTTAAGCTCTACCTCTATCTGTATTTCCTGCATTGCATAAGGCTACTATTCTGCCTTCCGAGGTTAAGCTCTACCTCCATCTGCATGGCTGAAAGATTGCCGCTTTATTTACTTCTTGCATTGGCTGAAAGATCACCACTTTATTTACTTCTTACATCGGCTGAAAGATCGCCACCTTTATTTACATCTTGCATCGA
Organism: Nicotiana glauca; assembly: GCA_026770625.1. Taxonomy (NCBI): domain Eukaryota; kingdom Viridiplantae; phylum Streptophyta; class Magnoliopsida; order Solanales; family Solanaceae; genus Nicotiana; species Nicotiana glauca. Next base: position 164,354 of record MU736075.1, read on the forward strand.
CTGAAAGATCGCCACCTTCATTTAGATCTTGCATAGGCTGAAAGATCGCCACCTTCATTTACATCTTGCATCGGCTGAAATATCGCCACCTACTATATCTCATGGGCTGAAAGATTGCTAAACTATCCAAAGGCTTCATTGTTCGGAGGCACCATTTTCATAGCTCGAGAACGCCATGCCATGGCCTGAGGACCCCTCTTTTTTAATCTCTTACATATCATTATTCAAAGGCATCATGGTTCGGAGGCGTCATTCTCATAGCCCGAGAGCATCATTTCATAGCCTGTGAATCCTTTATTATACGGTTCATGTCCAAGGACGTCATGGTTTGAGGACATCATCGTAACCGTCCAAAGACAACATTCATGGTCCGACGAAAACTTGCATCATGTTTAAGTTTATGCACAATCTACGCGTGTATTATCTATTTGCAGGTAAATCGGCGAGCAATGTCCATCTCGGTAGGAGCATTCCATTCCAATCCCTGCAGCCTTACTAAACCTTGACCATTCATCCCAACCTGAATGTTGCGTCCGTTCTTGAGAAATCTCCATTGGCATACTCCGCCGACGGATCCTGAACTACATATAGCCTGATTCCTATAAGACCAGGGATACGTATGCAGCTCGGGAACCAGAGCACGGCCAAATCTCCTCAAACCATTTCATTCGGTCAAAATTGGCCATCGTATCTTTACCCGACAACTCTTTCATCCTTCCCGGGTAAAGAGGGGCAGCTGTTGAAATTCAATTTTTCCTTGTATATTTTTATATACAAAATACCTTTCAAATAGCATAGGTATGCATATATAAGTATGCCCAAACATTTTCCTATTTTTCCCTAACTTTTGAAAAGATTTTTAAATTAATTTTATAGCCTTATTTTATTAAGAAAAACCTAATAATTATTCCCAAAATTTTCATTTTGGAAATTCACTTATTGGATTCTCATATTTATACTAAAATATAGCTAACATAATTTTTTTCATATTTTTACAAATTTATTCAGTATTTTTTAAAACTAAATTGTATATAATTGCAATATTAGCCTATTTTAAGATTTAATTGTATTTATACTTATAAAATTGACTTTAATATTTTTAATTTAATATTTATATATTATTAATTATTTTAGAACCTTCAATTTTTTTCTAGAAATTATTTTACTATTTTTCATAAAATAAATAAGGGAAATGGCTATTTAGATGCTAGCCTATTTTTATTTCGATTTTAGTCAGATTTGGCACTCCTGATTGGACTCAACTACAAACCCCATTTACCCAGACCAAATCCTAAGTTTACCCAACCCCTGACCCAATTAAATCCTACCCGACCCAGACCCCCTATCATCCTGGCCGTTGATCCCTGAGATCAACGGCCCTATTCGTCCTTACCTTTTTTAATTCACAAACCCCACCCCCACCCAACTCTAATCATTTTCACTTACCAGCTGCCTCTGAACCCCTCCCCCCAGTCTCTCAAACCCTCTCGAAGGTTCTCAAATACTAGCCACTATCTCCGCCCTGAAAGCCACCGGAATCCATGACTTCCAAGGCTATGGTAGTCTCATACCTACCTCATATTGCTCATATACACCTGTCTTTGAAGATTCAAGGCCTGACCTTGAAGGTTTATACCTAGACCTCTATCGATTCGAAGTTCCACGGTCATCTCCGGCGTTGCTCCGGCGTACCATGGTTGTTTGAGCCTGATTTTGTCCTCTCCAACTCAGATCGGTGACTTTTTCAAAGCCTTTCTCATTTCTAGAGTTCTTCTGAAACCCTAAACCATCGAGGTTTTCTCTAATTCCTTTAGATCTGTTGTGTATCTATGCTTTCCCTGAGTTTTCAAATGATTTCTCTGGCTTTTCTTTCAAAAAATTTCTTTCGAAACCGTTTCTCTTCCGATCTAGGGTTTTCTGAGAAAGTATTTAAGTGTTTTCTGAATTTCTTTTTCTTTCGTGTGTATTTGCCTTTGTGGTGTTCTTGTATTTATTTTACCATATTTTTGTATGCTTCTCTTACTGTGTTTTTCTATATTATGTTCTCATATGCTTTTCTACTGTGTTCTTGTACTTTTCTTCTACCATGCTCTTGTATGTTTTACCTGTTGTGTTTTCCTATACTATGTCCTCGTATGCTTTTCTACTGAGTTCTTGTGCTTCTCCTACTGCATTTTTCATTACTAAGTTCTTAAGTTTCCTTATTAAGATCCTTCTATTGAGCTCTGTTTAAAGTTTCTTCTAAAACTTCTTAGCATGCTTTTCTACTGTTCTTATCAGTCTTTTCTCATTATGCTTTGGATTAGTTTCTTTCACTCTGTTTGCTTTGAACCCTTCTATTGTGTTTGCATGTTACTTTGCTATCGTGTCTCTCATGAGTTCTGTTGTTGAAAGAAGCGTGTTAGAAGTTTCAGTTCTTTTCTGAAACCCCTAAACAAGTTTTCGATTCAATTGATTTCCCTCTCATCTTTACTTTGTGATTTGTTTGAACTAGGGTCTTTATTTTAGAAACCCTAACTCTTTCATACCAACTTCGAGTCTCTGAACTAAGTTTGGACATCCGTGTTTGCATATGATTCTGACTTTTGCTAAACTATCCTACGCTGGATTTTTCTACTGATGACATGACAATTTTCTTTCATGCTTAAGATGTTCGTATGCTCCTTATATATGATGAACTTACCTTTAAAGTGGCTTTCAAATTTGTGATTAGTTCATACTTCCCTCTGAATATGGTCTGATTGATTTCTTTCCATTATTTGCTGATTTCACTTAAGCTAAAACCTTTCCCATCTTTTGACTCGGTTCATTCATACAAATCTCAGACCCTTTGATTTACTAGCTGTTAATTGATTTTCTTGCCTTATTTGTACAACTGTGTACTTAAAAACCCTGTCCTTAAATAACCTTTTATGTATTGACCCTTAATTACATGCTTTGCACAAAGTGCTTGTTCAATTTCTTTCCTTAAATTGCTTTTACCCGTTTGAATCTGAATCCCTTAAGTTAAGGGAAGTTTGGTGTAATTTTTTAACAATCAGTTCCTTAACTATTTTCTTACCTTATTTCCTAATGGTTTTAACACTATAAAATGCATGACTCTTTAACACACAGCAGACACGATTGACAATCCTACACTCCACACTTCACAATTCTTCTGAACTCTTACTTACACATAATAGTACTTTCTCTTCTTGTCTGCATTGTGGCTTTTACAAGACTACTGCATTTTCTCTATTTGTTTCTTTGAAACTAGCATGTCCTAATTTAAGCTTCAGCATCATCACAATGTGTTTATTTACAGCTTTTGTATCCATGTCTACTTTACTGCTTCTGCAGAGTTAAATATTTAAACTAGCATGTTGATCTCTTTCTGCTTGTTTTTGCTATGAATCCTTGCTCCCTACCCCCTTTATGTGTTTTGAGTTACAGTTTAAAACATGGCAATATATAAGTTATTGTCTATGGATTGAACTTGATCCCTTAAAGGATCCTAACCTCTAAACAATGTGTTCTAACAGGCTTATGGGTATGCCAGAATTTCCCATTACTGAGTATGCCCACCATCCAGTCATTAACCCCTTTACTACCCCCCCCCCATTCCCTATACCCCTATGTGTATTAATATGAACTGCTTCCCTTTCTCTTTCCCCTTTCAAAATCCTGCACTTGCACTCTCTCTTAGTCTCTAAGTTTTGCCCCCCTCTTGTGAGCCTTGCCTTGGGACCTAGAGTTCCCTCTGAACTTGGACACTTGAGGGCTGGCCTTTCCACACTGCACTATGTCTTAATATGGTGATATATTTGGGTGTAAGCATCACCCGGAGTTCATGTGAGACTCTTAGGGAACTTTGACACACCCAGATGGGAGAAAGGCTTTGATATATGTTCTCTTGGAGTTGGTTTACTGCATATTTCAGACAGGAAGTCTGAATCAGGCTCTCCTTGGTTGTACTTTTAATTTTTGATGCATTTTTCTTTATGGCTGTAATAATTTTTGTAATAAAACTTTCGGGGATGGCTAGTGAAAAAGGGAGGGGTAACTATGTATGCAAAAGGGGTAGATAACCTGCCTATAGGAATTTTTGCACTCTCATATGTAGATATCCTGCCTATAGGAATTCTGACTTTCTGCATTCCTTCATATAGATACCATGTCTATAAGAATCTTGCATGCTCACATATAGATGTCATGTCTATAGGAATCTTGCATTCTCATATGTAGTTATCATGCCTATAGGAATTCTGAATTTTAGCATATAGATACCATGTCTACAATTATTTGAAACCTGAACTCTGCATATACAAATAGAAAATATGCCTATATGTCTTTTTGAATCTTTCATATCCACTTTGCATTAGGCAAACATGTTCATATGTTTTAAATAACCAACTGCGATTAAATATCATGTTCATATAAAATACAACACCTAAATATCATGCTTGTAGGATTTTTGCATTTCTCTCTATCTAAAAGTGTTCTAAAGTCAACAAAGGCATAGAAAGCATGCCAATAGGATCTTTAATCAAATCTGAATCGCCTCACTCGTTTATAAGTTTAAAACCAGAAAGAATAATGCATTACTAGTTGTAGAATTTATGATCTTTTGCTAAAACTCGCCTTTCCTTAATAATTGACAACCTTTTCTTAAATCAGTATGTAATCAGCTCGTATCTTTGTTTCTAAAATCTATAGATATCCTGCCTATAGGGTTCTCGTTCAGCACTTAGGCAAGTTGTAGGGTAAACTTATAAACTAAAGTAGATTTTATTAGTTACAACCAGCAGGCAGGCCTGATTCAGGCTTCTTATCTGAATTATGTAATAAATCAGTCTACCTCAAATCTTTAAGTTTTAATCAGACCTTAAACAGTAAGTGAAAGACATGCTAAACTATATGCTTTCTTAGGTTTAAAGGTGGTTTGTCTGAGCCCCTTTTTTATGCTTCCCCAAACTTTCTATATGCGTTTTGTTTGTCGCCTTATCAATTTACCTTTTGAAATCACAAATAAGCCAAACATATCTTCCCTTAAGGATTAGTAGTCCCAAGTACCTCTGGGATTGATAGGATTGGGGCGGGTAATAGCATGCAATAAGTAAACGAGATCATTCCGCGCTTTAATACCTTAAAGGGGTGGGAAAGGGTAGATATGGATATGAAGACCATACAATAATATCACGTGTAGCCTTCACTAAGGAGTGATTACCGGATGTTGTATGGGTGATCCATATTATTAATAAACCTAGGACCCCCTCCCCTTTTCTCTTTGTTTCTTTTAAATCTTTTTAAATGTTTCTTCTAAGAAAAATCAACTCTTTTTAGTTCTTTCCGATTTTGTTTATTTTTAACCTTTATGTGAAAAATCCCCTCTTATTTGAAGTCCTACTTGCCTATGTGTTATTCGTACCTAAAGTCACAACGATAGCTTGGCCGAGAACCACACTAGTGGATTCTGAGGGGTGCCTAAAACCTTCCCCTTGGAATAATTTCAAGCCCTTACCCAATCTCTGGTTATCCAAATTGAACCCTCCTTAGTGTCCTAATGCACTTAAATCATTAGGTGGCGACTCTTCAATTCCAAAACCCAATTCCCAAAAGGGAACGAGTTGTATTTCCAAATGTCATAAACCCTATTTTGCAAGAAAAAGGGGACACGGCACGGTTACTGTAGTTGATATACCTCATGTTTCTTCTGTTTGCTACTGGGGACCGAAATTGCATTCATCTCCCTTGCTGCCGGTTGATCACCCCTTTTCTGTTTAACTCCTTCGAGTGTTGAAAACTTTACCATTTAATGATATGATGATGGTACAGCTTTCATCTCGTGTAACCTTGGTCTTCCCATAATAATGTTATATCTCATATCGCTATCTACCACATCAAAAAGAGTTGTTTTCATCGCTCCTTCGACGTTCGTGGGTAACAAAATCTTTCCTCGGGTTGTCACGCTTGCGAGGTTGAATCTTGCGAGGAGTTTTATGGCCGGTGAATTATGCTTCTGTTGAGTTTAGCTTGCTCCAGTACCCTCCCTTGTATGATATTAGTTGAACTTCCTGGATCCACTAGAACACGTTTAGTTTTAAAATCTACCACTTTTAAAGAACCAATGCATCATTGTGCGGTAGAAGCGATCCATTTGTGTCCTCCTTCGTGAAAGTGATATCGTCTTCGGCAACTTCCAGGAGCCTCTTGCTATGGGTTATTGATACTTTCGTCTTTTTTGCTACCAAAAAGGTGACCCCATTGATCTTGTTCACCCCAAAGATCATGTTGATCATCTGGAATGGGGGATCTTCCCCTGCTTTTGAGAGTTCTATATTGTCCCGGTTACGACCATAATTGTTCTTAGCCTGGTCACTCAAGAATTCCCTGAGATTCCCACTCTTTAATAGCGTCGTCACTTCTTTCCAGAGATGTCTATAGTCCCAATTCTGGTGTCCAGTAGTCCCATGGTATTCACACCACAATTTGGGATCCCTCTGGCTGGGATTGGATCTCATCGGCTTCAAAAATCATGCTTCTTTGATGTTTCTCATAGCTGATATCAATTCTACTACACTGAAATTGAAATTGTATTCTGATAGCCTGGGGTAGGAAGGATCCCGGTAGCTGGCGCTTCCTTGTCCTGCAGCGATCTATTGTTCTGACTCATGATCAGACCTTCATTTGGTAGTGAATCTATCTATTGACCAAAAACCTCTGCTGCGGCCTTCTGTCCGTTCATAGGGAAAAATTCGACCCCTCGAAGATCGTCTATCCGTGTTGAAGTCATCTTTTAATTTTTCTTTATTCTTCTCATGTCCCTTTGCCGACGACGAGAAACCGACATGATCATCCTTGATCCTTATCTTTGACTCGTACTGGTTGTGTACATCCGCCCAAGTAGTTGCTTGGAAATCAAGAAAACTTTCCTTGAATTTTTGGGAAGCGTTTGAACTTCTCGAATTCAGTCCCTTAGTGAATGTTTTAGCCACCCATTCTTCTAGAACAGCTAGGAGCAACATCCTCTCCTTTTAGAACCGGGTGATGAATTCTTACAGCAACTCAGATTCTCCTTCTTGGAATGCTCAGGCAACAATGAATACCACGTCAAGGCTTCCCTCGTGAGAGTCTCTCCAAATTTCTTTAGCAAGACATATTCAATATCGTGAGAAGATAGATCATTTCCCTTTACCGCCATCGTATAGGTGGTTATATGCTTCTGTGGGTCTAAAGTTCTATCATACTTTGGCACGTCGGGCATTTTAAACCATTTCGGGATTAGTTCTGATGCCGCGCTCGGTTTGTATGGCAACTGAGTATACTTCTTTGAGTCTGGTCCTTTCAGCACCGGTGGTGCACCCGGTATTTGATCTATGGGGGCGTTTACCTTTCTCATAAACCGTAAAACTTCATTTTTGAAGGGGTCATTTTTCTATTGGTGTCGGATCCATTTCCCCCAGGTCCATCAGAACCAATCTTCCCCTCGTGGTATTATTATCAATCCTCTACATTGTTTTATTTGCAGGAGCACTGGGAAGAACTGGATCTCGCCTATTCACATTATTGGAAGCCCTAGATAACGCCTGCTTCAACTCCGTTTTAACCTTATCCTATCATGTGACGTGGCCCAGAATAATCATTTGTTGCTCTTATAGAACCCTTAGTGCATCAAAAATATGTTCCTCTTCAGCGTCATAGGGAGTTTCCTCTCGAACATGTTGAGGATATCATATGTCGTGTACTGGCGTGACATCATTTCCCTCATTGTGGGTGTCACTGATTGAATCCTCAAAATGAGATTGATCTCCTTGAACCTCGAAATTGTGTGATGTTAACACCGTTATGATTTTTACTAAGAAAAAATAATCAAAGTGCAAAAAGTAAGTATCAATTTAATTACCTGACTGCCTAAGCCCCACGGTGGATGCCAAACTATTTACCGCAAAATGGTACAGTTGAATTTGTACGTGATTTCTAGATAATTAAATTAATCTGATCATGAAATAATAAGATAATTGAAGAAATACATAACATTTATCCTTGATATGAAGAAGAAATGATAGAAATAAAGATTCTCGTAGCGAAGACTCCAGGCACAACAGTAATAAGAACAGAATATAAGAATGTGTAGAGCTTTGCATACATTGTAGTGTTAGTTTTCCAAAAAATTGTCTCCTTACAATGATAATAGAGCTCACTATTTACAGATATGTCTAGGGAACAAGGCCTAGGATCGTGCCCTTCTTTAATACCAATTATGAGGGTCATTGATGAAGATGTAACAGTGAGCATAAATGACAAATTATCTGTAACGGGTAGTGCACTTAAGTAGAATATTTTTCATTAATGCCACCGGACGGAAGATATTTATTGCTTCTTTATGAGTCTCGTTCCCCACAGTGCCAAATGGGATAGTTGCCTTTGATTCCACGTATCATTCTTTTAAGTGGCCACCTGGCACTGCATATTTTACCCTATATTCTGTGATAAGTATTATTCCCCTAGGCAAAGTTATAATAGCTCTTCTACAACCTTCAATTAAATTACTACTACCAGAAATTATAGTAACATCTTCCTCACAAATATTTAAATGAGAGAAATATTTCTTCTCTTTGAATACCGTATGTGTCATACATTAATCAATTAATCAAATATTTTTACAATTGAACTTTGATCCAAGTTTGCTTGAGAGATATTATATTTTCTTCTCATGGTCTGACATACAAAAGGAAATATACGAATAAACATTAGTATTTTCAGAGAAAAAGGAAAAGAAACAAAGTTAAATCAATAATTCAATCATGACCTTTTAATTCGATTTCGAGCAAACTCTGATTATGATACAAACAATTGCGTAGCTAAAAATTGTTACACCTAATGTTTTCGTACGTAAAAATACGTTGTAAGTCAATTGATATAAGCTCGGAAATGAAATCATCTTTAAAAAGTTTATAAATTAAGTTAATCATGTTACCGTGGAGGTTACAAATATTTAAGATCATGAATACCAAGTACCATTAGGGTTGTAAGGCTTAGAAGCTAAATGAATTAAAGAAAATAAGTTTACTCGAAAGTCGACAAATTGGAAATGTTATAACGTGTAGTTTGTGATGAGACTAGGGTACTTAACATGATAAGGAGGTGTTCTATTTTTAAGTCAAGCAAATTATGAAACAAAAGTTGGCAAAGGTCATCACAAGTAACATTAGGTCAAATGTAGCTGCGATTTTCTCCCAATTTACTTTGAATGGAGTGATCCACCTACCAAATTGAATATCTATGAGTCTAATTTCTAACGCAGTAAATAGTTCGTCGATATGTCATTGGAGTAGAGATATATTTGCGTTTTCGCGAGACTGCACCAAGCAGCTCTCTATGGGACCCACATAGGTGGTTGATATATATATATATATATATATATATATATATATATATATATATATATATATATATATATATATATATATATATATATATATATATATATATATA
>MU736075.1:175246-204170 GCA_026770625.1 Nicotiana glauca
AATGGAGTGATCCACCTACCAAATTGAATATCTATGAGTCTAATTTCTAACGCAGTAAATAGTTCGTCGATATGTCATTGGAGTAGAGATATATTTGCGTTTTCGCGAGACTGCACCAAGCAGCTCTCTATGGGACCCACATAGGTGGTTGATATATATATATATATATATATATATATATATATATATATATATATATATATTTCAACCCTATTTTAACTCATTCGTTTTCAGTATATTCTGAACCTAGACACCTAAAACACTCTCTCAAGGTTCTCTCATGATCCAAGACCCAAATAAAGGGAAAACAACACAAATCAAGTGTGGGGAATCCCCTCGCGCTAGTAAGTTTCTTGTTCTTCTTGTTGTTGCTGATTTTTGGGTGGTTCCAGCTCGTGTAGGAGGTTGTTTTAAGTAGTTTAAGTTCTTTAAAATACTCTCCCAAGGTTTTCATATTAACCATAGGTTATTTCAATTCTTGCAAATGGATTACACTATATTTCAACATCAAAAGTTAGTTCTAGTGAAGAACAACACCTCTCTGAGGTTGTGTTGTCATTGAGGATAGTTGTGGGTTGTGTTTGGCTGAAATTTCAAGTTGCTTCTACTGGCTAAGGTGATTATAACAGCCTAATAATTTTTCTTAAGCTTGCTTGTATGTTGGTTAAGTTGTTAGGATGATAAACTACAAGATAATACTTGTATTGGCTTAAGTCACTTCTATGGTGTTGTATTGTCATTAAGGGATACTGTAAGCAAAATATAACGTGGATTTCTACTTGAAGATACTGTATGATGTATGTGTATTGTGTTCTTTCATGTGCTAAAGGTTATCTTGATGTTGATTAAGTTAAATGGATGGACTAGACATGAACTACTGAATAAAGTTATTAATTGAAGATAGTTGGAGTTGTGGATTATTTCCTTTGTTAAGTATATGGTATAAGTATAGAATCATTGATGAATTACTTCATTATCATGTTAATGATTCTATTAATTTAATTTAAGAAGTCTATAAGTGGTGATATGGGTTATACAGATTCCAATTAGAGCTTGTCGCTCGTCGTGACGTAGTTGTGATTTGTTGTTGTTGTATGGTATTTTGTTATTAATATTTATATGTTGATGGATTTCTCTGGTTGTTGTTCTTGGTATATGATATTGGAGGAGGCCCTTTATACAGGGAAACACTGCCCAAATTTACATAAACTAGCTACTAGTTTAAGTTGCGGACTTAGCCTTTACTCAGCACTGATTTTGAATCTTCTTATGCTATGGTAAATTGAGTTGGGTTGTTTGAAGAATTGCATGGAAGGTATTACAGACTCAATATAGTTAAGGTATGTTAAGGCACTTCCTTATTTCTTTTGGCGTGATCTAAAGTGAAACAACGTAAACTTTACGTTATTTCATAATGGATCTACTCCTAGAAATTAAGGTTGTCCATGTTGTTCTTTCCTTATAAAGTTATACTAAGCAAGTATGTATGATCCTTGAATCCTACTGAGGTTCATATTGATGGTGTAGATATCCATAATGTTAATCAAAGGTGCAACGACCTTGCGTCACTCCGAAAGATTTAGAACATGATTCCATGAGTTCATAATGCATTATATATAATATCTATCTTACTCTACCGAGCCACGCTATAGTTGGCCGGGTACGGCACCTATTGTAAAATCACTAATAAGTTAGATTTTACCGAGCTCCACATGGTCGGGTATGATTCTAACGAGCCTTGTGATGGCTGGGTACATTTTTATCGAGTCCTCTTCGAGGCTGGGTACAATATGATGATGATAATGCCCACAGAGGCGTATCTTTTTAAAAGTTTATGTGTGTATATGTATCATGCATTTCATGTCAGTAGCCCTCATAAGCGCTCAGATGCTACATGTTGTATCTCCTATATCTCTCTTTACATTATTGTTCTTATTTATGTTTTCCAATCTTACATACTTGGTACTTTATCCGTACTGACGTCCCTTTTGCTTGGGGACGCTGCGTTTCATGCCCACAGGTCCCGATAGACGGGTTGGCAGTCCTCCTAGTAAGCTATCAGCTCAGTGGAAGGTGTTGGTGCACTCCACTTGCTCCGGAGTTGCCTATTTGGTCAGTACGATTTGGACATATATTGCTTGGTATGGTGGGGCATTGTCCAGACCTTTATGATGTTTGTGTACTCTTAGAGGCTTGTAGACGGATGTCATGTGTATGGATACTTGTATGGTGTTGTCAGCCTATGTTTTGAGTTTACAAATAATCATGTCGGCCTTATAGGCCCGTATGTTACATGTATAAGTTTCTATATCATGTTGGGTCGTCCCATGTCTAGTATTCCCTTATGTTTAATCTAGTTATCTCATGACGGCCCTTTTGGCCTATTTACCCATGATGGTATGATAAGAAAGATATGTTTTCGTTGGTACTTGATTGGGTAAGGCACCCGGTATCCATCGCGGTTCACGGTTTGGGTTGTGACAAAAATAATTTAATTATAAGTACACTACACATATGACTAATACAACGTCAAATATAACACAATAATATTATTAGCGTCTAAAAAGGGAAAATAAATTAAAAATCAATGATACAATAGACAACGATAAGACTGAACAATTTAATTATAAATTGATGCTACTACGTTCCCAGTGACAAAAACGTTTCAACTTGTTTTCTTTTGAACATATACCAATAATGATATAGTAAATATAATATAAAAATATAAATAGTGGACAACCAACTAAAAACGCTTAAATCCATCAGTAGCATTATATTGGACTCTATCTTAATATTTTAACTTCCAATATGATTGGGGCAAATTTATTACTAACAGGTACGCATATTCCCAAATAAATTCTAGCTTTAGCGAGATGCACTTCATATATATATATATATATATATATATATATATATATATATATATACATAACAGACATGTGACTAAAGATTGACATGGCCATATTAACGTAAAGAACTAAACTGTAGTCATACCTTACGTTCATTATTATGGTTCCCAAACAGTACTATACTTGAAAAGTTATTTTTTTTCTTTTACCAAAGTGCCTCTCAAAACTTATAATAAATATTTTGCTAGTCAACAGAAAAGCTAAGTAAACCAAATTAATAACAAACAATGATTAATCAAAACAAAATCAGACAAAATGAAAGCTTTTTAAATGAACGACTATAGCTAAACTAATTAAGACTAATTGAAAAATTAGTAGTCACGTAAAAACTACGATTACATGATATTTATTCACTAATTACGACGAATATGCAAAAATAAAAATCAAACTACTCAATCATCTTTAACCACGGATCCATCATCGATCAAGTGGTCTATTTTTCTATCAAAGTGTTCAAAGAAGTCTGACACATCTAAGTGGGTGATGTCAAATTCATTGTCTGAGACAAAATTAACTTCAAGGCCTTAATTATTTAGAGATGCTTGATAAAGCTCAACCAAATGCCTTGGTGTACGATAAATATTTGCCAACTGCCCTTTTTCCACCGCCAACGATAGCATCTAGTTTCCAATTCCTTTGCTTTTTGCTTCTCATTTTTCCCTTTCCACTTTTGGTGGTTATTTTTCTTTGGGGGATGATTAATACTAGAAAATTTTCTTCATTGGGCACGACCTTTTTCACGCTTAGCATAATGGGAATATACCTCATTCATTTGGGGCAATGGTATAGACCTAGTGGGTCGATTATCGTAATTTCTCGTGAGCAACTTATTGTTTCGTTCAGCCACGAGGAGAAAAGAAATCAACTCAAAGTACCTTTTGAAACTTTGCTCTTGCTACCGTTGTTGCAGGACCATATTGGAGGCATGAAACGTTATAAATGCTTTTTCAAGCATATCATAGTCATTGATATTATCTCCACAAAGTTTTAATTTAGAAGTAATCATATACATCGCCAAATTGTATTAAAGAAATAGACTTAAAGTCTTGGAGCCTCAAATGATCCCAATCTTATCGTGCTTGTGAAAGTGAGACCAACTTTAGGTTGTAATATCTTTCCTCTAAGCTATTTCACAAAACAAGTGGATCTTTGACTGCGATATTCTATTCTCAACCCTTTATCAAGGTGATGGCACAAGAAAATCGAGTCATTACCACAGTCTTTGATAGATGCTTTATTTTTATCTTTAATGGCATCTCTAAGACTCATTGCATTCAAATGAATTCAAGCATCCAATACCCATAACATATAGTCTTGCCCGAAATTTTAAGAGCAATGAACTTTTGTTTTATAATATCAAACATAGTTAAATGATGCGACGGTGGAGTTTCGTGCTGATAATGTAAAATAAAGTAATAAAGAAAAGAAGAATATTAAAAAGAAAGGAGAGAGAATTCTATTCTTATTGAGATAAATTACAATGGGATAAAACCCCTCTATTTATTGGAGAAAAGTGACTTAGCCACAAATAAAATAGACATTTACTTTAAATACAATTCTCTATATAACAAGTACAATAAATACTCCTTCCGATTAGTTTTACTTGGCACGTTTTGACTTTTCACGTGCCTTTAAAAATTATAAATGGAGTGCATAATTTACCATATTACCCATATTAATTGATACGAATTTTATTGGATTTAAAAAAATGATTTGAAATGATAATAAATACTGTAGGTAAAACAGGAAAAAATTTATTGTGTTCTCTCAATATGCATAAAATATCAAGTAAAAGTGAACATCTATTTTTAATATACATACCAAGTAAAATTGATCAGACTGAGTAACATATAGAGTTAGAAAGATTTTTTTAAAAGTCTTATGCTAGTATTTGCACTTCCCATTCTACCCCGACTTCAATTTATAAATTTCCGAAAAGGTCCAGAATCCCCCTATTATAACATGTCGCCAAAACCCTAAAACCCAAGCCTCTCTTTCTCCTTAAACCCTGAAGTCTCTTACCCCTCTGAAAATCCCCAAAAATGGCTGTCACTAACATAATTAGACGCACAGCTTCTCAAGTTGTACCTTTAGCTGTTCGAGTCATCGATAGAACTCCGAGCTTGCACCATCGATCCTCTGCTCTGTTCTCCACCGTAGTAAACCGCGGCGCTGCGTCTAGAAACTTCTTCCGAAGCTCATTACCCTCTACCCTTCATTGCTATTCGACCAAGCGGCCCAGTTCTGATGAGTCACTTCTTAAAGTCATTCAGTCCGAAATCTTATGTGCCGAGGAATCTGACGAACATGACGAGGTTTTTTTTTACCTTCATGTTAAATGAAAAATTGAATTCTAATATTTCTTCTCTGTTCTTTTTGTGTTTTGAATAGAAAGTTAATTAAATGAGTAAAAAGAAGGGTTTGAGTTATTGTCTAGTAGTACATATTGACCTTATTTCGTTTGGTAATAGCTACGCTGTAATTTGCGGATTCTAATATTTGTCTCTGGTTTTTAGTTCCTTTATGTATCTTGTTATAGACTAATTTATGGAGAAAATTTATTTATTTCAGTGACTTCTATTTTTCTCTTTTAATATTACTCCCTCCACCTGTAAGAAAAACGCCCAGTTTTGCAGTAATTTTACCTTTAAAAAGCAAATTTAGAGTATAATTTACTCGAATTTTTTTAAATTTATGCTGTTTTTTATTTTATAAAAAACGTGCTAGTACTACATTAGCAGACTTAAGACTATTATCACTATTTTTTGTTATGATTGCAGGTTGAGGAGGCTCCTGAGGGTTTCCCCTTCAAGATTGAAGACCATCCGGGACAACAGACTGTAACATTGACAAGAGAGTATCAAGGTGAATCTATTGATGTCGAAGTTCACATGCCTGACCTTGTTACTGGTGATGAAGATGAGAATGACAACGATGACGATGATAGAGAAAGGGCCAATCAGTCTCAAATTCCTCTAGTTGTTAGGGTGTCTAAAAAGAATGGACCGTCTTTGGAGTTTGGTTGCACAGCTTTTGCTGATGAGATTGCTATCGACACTTTGTCAATCAAAGATCCTAATGCTTCTGAGGATCAGATTGCTTATGAAGGACCTGATTTCTCGTAAGTCTTGAAATTTTATTAAAATGGCTGGCTTACATGCATATCGGTCATTTTTTTTTTTTTGGTATACTAATAGAAGATGTGCTTTCTCGATTAGGGATTTGGATGAAAACCTCCAAAAGGCATTCCACAAGTATCTGGAGATTAGGGGGATCAAACCCAGCGCAACTAACTTCTTGCACGAGTACATGATCAACAAGGACGGCAGGGAATACGTGATGTGGCTTAAGAATCTGAAGAAATTCATTGAGGCATAGATTCTACTTTCTGTGAACAATTGTCCCATAAGTTCTTGATGTTTTAGTAGGGTAATGTTATTTTGGCTACATTTTACTGTTTGTCATCAATCAATACCTTGATTGCTAAGTCCTTTTGGTTAATCTTCCTGTCTATCATTGATAAAGTTACTTTACCATGAGATATCCAAGTCTTTGGTGAATTGAATACACCCATATATTAGAGTTGTCCATTGGGAGTTTTGTTTCATTATGCTTTGTCAGCTAGTTCTAGTTTTTGTCTTCTTTGCCTGCATATTTTGCTACAATAGTGTAAGTTTATTCTCTCATGGAATTTTCCGAGAGTATCATCTCTAATGTTATACTCCCTTTCTTACCATCTTTTGCGTATTGAGTTCTTCTCTATGTCTCATTTGGTATGTTTTTCTTTTGTCATCTGCCTTTGCCTTGATTTATGGGCTGCTTTGTCAAATTAGCTAATTTTCCGGCCTTTAATAGGCCCCTAGCGCTGTTTCTCGTTTGGTGTCTTATATTCTTTAGGACGTCAGTTCTTAGTGCTTCTCTTTTGTTGACTATATTAGCGTCGCTATCTTATTACTTACCTAGGTTGTTTCCTACGCAAATCAGTATAGACATGTATGCTGGTGATCTTCATCAGTCCCTTCGCATACAGATTTTTGGAGCTTGTACTGGCTTGCTTTCTTCAGTTGTCAGTTCTAAGCTTGACTGAACCATAGAGACGGAGCTAGGATTTGAATTTATTGGGTTTGGTACTCTACTTCTTTTAAGTTGTTGGGTTCTAAATTAAGAATTTGTATATATTCAATGAATTTTCTGAAGACAAAAACAAGATTTGGACCAAAGTTACTGGGTTTGGCCGAACCCGTAACATGTATCCTGGCTCCGCCCCTGCTGGACCATGGTGTTTCTCCATCTAGAATCTAGTATGGGGAGTTGGGGACTGGTTATCGGTTGAAGATTGATTGATGGATTCAAAAGCATTCCTTATTTGTCAAATATCAATTTTATTCACTCCCACTTGTTAAATTATTCTTGTATGAATGCCCAAAATCGCCGTGTTTCTTCAAAGAAAAAAAAGGAAAACTACGACAATAAAATGCCTAAAATGCATTTGCTTTAGTGCTAATATCGGCTTGTACTTGATGAAATCTATTACTTTCGAAGTGCTTTAGGAATAACAAGACGCCAGATATGCCAACAAAATCACAAAGCACTAAACTTTAAGCTTAGCAAATTACACGGAAAGAAAAAACAGGCGGTAAACCATTAAGCTATCTTGTTGCCAAAGAGCTTTCAAGCTTGATTTATCACAACAATAAAAAAATTTAATTACATTTTAGTTATTACGAGCCGTAAGTTTTACAATAACGTACTTAATAAATAAAGACGGAGAAACTCTAGTTTTACAGATCCTAAGTATATTTCTCCACTCTCAGCGATCATGAAGATTTAACCATGGCTGCTACTTGAGTGCTCTCCATCTTCAAAATGTTTTGCGTCCATTTTCCCTTCGGCATTCAAATTCTGCTTTATGCACCTATATTTTACAAGAGAGAAGTTGCATGCATCCTTACATCTCACCCATTTCTTGGCTATGAGGCAAAACATATGAAATCCTAAAAACTGCGATATCTTCTAAAAGGATAAATTAGATGGAAGACATAACTTATTGCATAATGTTGTAATACGTGCTCATTTTACTTGCATTAATTAAAAAATTTCTAAAACCAATTAGTACTGCCTACTTATCATACTATAATTAATTGCTTATGAAGCTAGACATTTTAAGACTTGGTGATTATCTAAAACTGAGAGTAATGAACTAAAGAAAGCTGCATAACCTGGTACAAAGATGAGAATGCTCACCTAAGAAGTATGCTAATCAAAGTGAATCAGATGATCTGTACATTAAATTAAATTGGCGTATCCAACTTCTGTACATAACCATACAACGCTCTAATTCTCAAATATTGATAAGCCTTCGCTCTCTCTCTCTTTTACTATATTAGGACAAAATAAACCCAAAAATTCTCCCACATTTAGATACACACAATAACACTTCTTTCCACTCTCTAGTTACTACACGCCTGTCAATACAAGTCTCTCACAACAACATTGCAGTACATGGCTAAAACTAAAGGAATACATAATGGAAATGACCTACTTATTTTAGAGCAGGACCTCTAGCTACAAAGCTTCCGTGTTTCTCTTCAAACTAATTGAACCTCTTCATCAGATCCGCTAGGTTTTCCAATATCAAAGTCTGGCGATCAAAGAGAACCTTCTGGTTGTCCAAGATCAAGTTATAACGACTAGACATTTCCATCTGTATATGTTTCCAAATCAAAGTTACAGATACTATACAACCAAAGAACAAGATAGTACAAACTTAAGAAATGTACCTGCAGCATATGATTTTGACTTATCAATTCTAAATGAAGATTCCTCATTTGCTCATGAACGGTTCTTTGAATGAAAGATAAAGTTTCTTCTTGCTTACGTTCAAACAGCTGGAGTTGGAAGGAACTTCCCTGCTGCAATTCAGGCAGTGTGGAGGTTTGTGATTGTCTGACTTCACCCTGTAAAAATTCATAGGTCAAATGAAAACTTTCTATTGAAAAGATAAGCCTATGGCATTTGGAATGATTCATCATTAAGGCTCCTTTCACCAGCTCATGCTTCCAAGATTCTCTTCGAAAAACACAAAGGTGAAAACAATCCATGATGAATCATAACAGATGACGCCTAAGATAAAGAGGAACAGCCAGGTTTTCCTGTTTCATACATTCATTGCTTGGAAAGCACCAGCTGCTGTAGCAGATGACGTGTCAGACCTAGACAACAAGCTATTCAGAAGCTCCCCCCTTGTTTCAGCTCCAGTTTTCTTAGTTTTTGGAGAACCAACAGAAAGGGTTCCATCACTGAAGGATGGCTTGGTGCTTATTCTCTCAGCATAACTGGAAAATCTTCGTGGAAGGGTCATAGTTGAACCGAGAGAATCAACACTACCCTGCCCTGTAATGCCTTTTGTTCCAACTGAAAAAGATGTGGAACTAGAGGGGATATTTTCTGGCGATTCTAGAGAAGTTTCTTCATTTGAATTTTCTTTAATGCGCAAATTTGCCAAACTCAGACTAGAATTGCTCAAAGAGCTGATACTCTGAGTTGCTGGAAAAGTATCCTGTAATCCAGAGAACATTGTTCCTGGTGCAAGAGGACCAGATGTCGATGTTGCAAAACGAGAAGGCATGTTTCCTGACTGCCGAAGGTGAGATAATCTATCAGATAATCTCTCACCACCCCAAGCTTCTGGAGGAGTTATGGAGGAAGAATCATCACTACGGAAAGATGTAGGAGTAACCGAAGAAGTATCCTCCTGCAGGAATGTCAAAGATATGAAATACTTGTCAAGAAAGAAAAATTACTAGTGCATTTGATGTTAATCCAGTCATTGACTTCAGTATCAGAATACTGATGCCACTTTTTGGACCAACTTCACAAATTATTTAGCACCCAAGAATCTGGGTAGAAGTTGCGAGTTGAAAAATTATTTAATTCAACTACATATTGACAGTGTTGTCAAAGGCTCATTTAAGGTGCACTTATACCTGACGCTCAGAAAACCTCGTGGAGAGCGTTTCACCTTGCTTAAGTTGCACTTCAGTGTAGTGCAACGCACTGACGTGTGCACACTCATCGCCCATGAGCTCTATCTTGAGTCGAGTTGTACTAAACAAATATAATAGGCAAATAAGTGTAATACAACAACAACCCAGTATAATCCCACTTAGTGGGGTCTGGGGAGGGTAGTGTGTACGCAGACCTTACCCCTACCCTGGGGTAGAGAGGCTGTTTCCAAATAGACCCCCGGCATCCTTCCCTCCAAGAACTTCCCACCTTGCTCTTGGGGAGACTCGAACTCACAACCTCTTGGTTGGAAGTGGAGGTTGCTTACCATCAGAGCAACCCCTCTTGTCGCAAATAAGTGTAATAGTATTAAGGAAAACAATATGAGTGAATTTTTTACTTTTTCTTAAATTACATATATTTTTTATTTTGTCATGCTCCTTTTTTTACCAAAGCTCACTTTGCGCTTAATGTGCCCCAATCAATAGACTTGGTGGCTTCTTAGAGCTTTTCACCTTTGACAACACTGGATATCGAAAGCACCATTTGCAGCAAATCAACTTAGAAAATTTTAATAAAACAAGTTTCTGCATGAAGAAGAGCAACTCACAACTTCACTAAGTATTTGGCAAACAATGAAAAAATTTGCTCTCCAAAAGCAAATAAATCAAGGTACATCAACCAGAGAAGATGCAAACCTGTTTGGGCAAGGAACTTGATTTCCAATCAAATATGGGGCGGTTGTCATTGCCACCCTCAACTGGAAGTGGAAACCTTAGAGAAGGAAATAGTAAAGATGATCTCTTATCAAGATCCTTTTTAAAACCTTCCTGATCATCCCAAAACTTATCAAGTGAAGGTGTAATTGGCTGGACTTCATTAAGAGGAGAAAAGACTTCCATATCATCCTTGAAGTTACGAGGAGCGTGTAATCGTGTCAAAGATCCACCCTTCCACAAACTACTTCGTATGGGTGTTTCCTCGGATGGAGATAAACCTAGTGTCCCAGATGTAGATCCCATATTGCCTGCTGGAAAAGAAAATGAGTCCACAGAACCTGAACGAACAGTGGTTCTGGAACCTGATGTTGTCATGGAAGTTGATAGGCTTGATGATGTCGTCGCAGGAAGTGGGTCAGGCATTAAAATCGAATCCTCCACAGCACTGCCCAGAAGAGCTATTTCTGTGGTGCAATTGTTTTCATTGACCATTACAGGTTTTGCTCTTTGCCAGCATAGACTTGTCACAGCCTGTTAATTCATATCAGACTTTACTAGTAAGAGGAAATAAATAAGAGTAAGAAGGCTAGTGTCAAGAATAGGAACAAAGCTGGATTTTAGAAGCTGATACACAAAATATATAAATATAAGACAACCAGAACAAGATAATTGCATAATATCAGAATGGATACCATTGGTCTGTACAGATAAAGAAACACCACGCTGTGTTGTTCTGCTGAGAGAGAGAGAGAGAGAGAGAGAGAGAGAGAGAGTGTGTGTGTGAGAGAGAGAGAGAGAAGAAGAGCTTCTCAGAACAGCTCCCCCACCCAAACCCCAAAAACTAACATTGCATACCATCTTCCAGCTCATCAATCAGATTATACACATCGGTCTACCTAGTTAAACAAATGACACAGAGAAACATTTAGCCAAGGAAGAAACAAGGAATAAGGATAACCTAACAATGTTTTCCAATTTCATGAAATTGAGAAGTGCCTTAAATTATTTTCCACGTTTTGACTGAGCAGAAATTTGGTTGTCATGCCTGACTGAGTGAGGTGCTGCTTTTGTACCCTATTGACCACACCTTCCCCAAAGCAAATGCTGGCTATCTTTAACCTCTCAATACATGCCATATATTGGCAGAAGCCGCAGAACAGCACATGGATCACCTAGCTGTCCGCCTCATCTCATCCCCATCTCCTCTTGCCCCATTTACCATTGCATGCATATCCACTTCTATCATCACTGGAAGGCATAATTTGAAGACAACAAGTGGGCTAAAGTCTATATACATACCCCCACCAAATGGAATTTGTTATATGGTTATGTATCTCCACCCTTTAGTAATAAGGAATTGAATATTTTCTTTTCTTTTCTCATGTTTTGCCAACCAAGGTAATGAAATGACGAGTCAAGTACACAGTAAGGAGAAATTGATCCTCAACACAAATACTTTATTAAGAAGAGAAGAATAAAAGACCTCAGAACTTCCATAAGCACGTAAAACAGTCAAAGGTTGTGGTTTTCCACGAACGTCGTAGAATACCACACGGCCACTACTTGTTCCAGCTGCTAGAGTGAAGCCATCATCAGTAAATGCCAGTGAAGAAAAAGGTGCCTCATAAGGAATGCAAAATGATGGCCTTCTTGACCCTGAGTCAAAAGTGTACAACTTCTTATCCATACCAACACTAGCAACAATCTGCAATCATAAGAGTAAAACCATACCTAAGAAAATGCTTACAATCATTTGTCCTGAGGAAGGATTTATAATTCTTCACTAGGACAGGTATGCAATAGGTGTACTAGTTAATGAGTATAATAGAGAAAACCTTGTCATTTGATGGTGAGAAACTAACGCCAGAAGTTGGTGCAGAATGCTGCTTTAGCCAAGAAACCTATACAGGTAAAAATAACTACCAGTTATCCAGCGAAACAAATTTTACAGCTGGCAAGACAGATATAGCTGTATAAGAGAGAGACAACAACCCCAAAGAAGTCAACTACTGACTTAAAGGATAATAAAAGATTAACACAAAATACAAAGCAAGAAAGTTTCAGGAACTTGGAAAATTCAACCATTATGGCCATCAAAGCATGTCTGATGATGGTGTGGCTTGGGTTATGCCATCAGATGTTAAGAGTTTGTTGGAGAGCTGGAAAGGGCAGAGGATTGGAAGGATACAAAAGCAGATCTGGAGAACTATCCATTTATGTGTCTTCTGGACTATTTGGACAGAGAGAAAGTGTGCTAGTTTCGAGAATAAAAAGAACCACATCTCTAGAGTCAGGAACCTTTGTTTGCAAAATCTGTCTTTTTGAGTTTTTGTTGTAAAAGGAGTACACCAGATAGTATTGATCAGTATATGGAATTTCTGAACTCACTTGGAAATATGTAACTAGAGATTGTTGTAGGGGCTGTATTGTTTGGTTGTATTTTTGAGTACCTTCTTGGTAACTTTATTAATAAAACTTTTACCTTATCAAAAAAAAAAAAGGACATCCACGTCTCATCTTTCAAATAAATAAAGGGAGGGCATAGTAGAAAAAGGAAGAGCAGTGGAAAAGGATCAGAGGAAGAACCATGACATGTTCTCAACTTCGGCAGGTGAGTAAAATATGTATTGACACAGGGGCTTGGAGGTTCTGAAATAATTATCTATCCGAAAACTTCAGAAAATTCATAACCATTATTCAGTGTCACATGCAAAGCTCACATTCCATCTTGGAAGTCCGCAAGCTATAAAGAATAGTGCTTCAAACAGTCACAGCACCTATAGCAGAAGAATTTCTCTTTTCGTGAGGAAAACACTGTGAGACCCCCAAAGAGCAGTGATGAGTTTCTTAAAACTGTCAAGCCCTTTGAGACGTAACAGCTGTAAGTTGCAAATGGATAGTGAATGCTAGTTTCAGAAAACACTCTGCCAGAAATGTTCTATATCATAACCTAGTGCCTATACCAAATTAGCCAGATGAGATTTGACTTGCACATGCAGATGTCGAGGAGAAAGAAAAGAATTCCCTAGTAATTCTCAACCGATAACCCATTTAACCAAGACGGATCTAGGCACTAGCAGGAGACGTAACGTGATCAAATTTTATCGTCTCAAAACACCAAAATGACATACAACAAACCTTGGGAATGCGACCAGTAGTATCCCACAGGTGGATCGATCCATCATCACCAGCTGTCACCAATAAGTGCCTGCTAATCTTGGAATAATCAAGGACTCTCAATACCTGGTCTTGTGATAATCAGACAAAGATAGATGGCGTCAGAAAACAAAGCATCATAGCAAACACCAAAAGCAAATTGCAGCTTTACAGCAAAGAAGGACTTAGAAAGAATGAATTAACCTGCTCATTTGGATCCTTGAGTTCAGCAGCCTTCGCACCAGAAGCAAGGTTGTGAAGTATGAGATTCCCATTAAGACTGATAGAAGCTAAGTGCTCATCTTTGCAATTGTACATTACACCGCTAATAGTATCAGTATGACCTTTCAACCATTTGATGCAACGCTTCCGCTGCAAATCCCATATTCGTACAACTTGACCACTGCCTCCAGAACAAATGTATCTAGATGCTTTGCTGCTAAAGTTAATTGTTGAAATAGACTCCTGCAAGTGATATAAAGTAACTACTTGTGGATAGTTGATTGATTGTTGATAGCCCACTAAACAAGGTGAAATCCAAAAAAATGTTGACGGCTTATACTATAGACCCATGTTAGGTTGTGGCAGATGGGATAGATGCTAACTTTATTCTAACCAATCGTCTTGTCTTCACCTTTTTGCCACGGATAGCAATATAGCACACATATCCAGCATCCGTATTTCATAAACCTATATAGGATAATCGAACCTTCAGGGATCCATTTCTTTATCCTACTAAACCCTATCTTTGTCCCATTCAAACCCAGAGGCGAACACAAATTCTATGACAGTGGATCCAATATACAAAGATGTAAAGTACAGACTCTTTTTTTATCAGTAAATAAAGTAGTAAACTGTCGATTTCTTGATAAGCCAACGCCAAGAAATGCTGTTTTGACTTAGCAAAAATGACATCATTTTGACTTCCACTTAACAAAATTATTGTGGTTTGAACAATCTCATCTAGATGTCTTTCTTTAGTGAACTTGAACCTGCGACCTTGCAGTTGGCGGGATAACACTCTTAACAGTATTTAAAAAACTTACCATTCAACACCTGAAATAGAGAAACCCCTAAAGACATCTAATTATTGGAGAATGTTTGAGTGCAATACCCACTAATCAAAGTGACACCATCAGTGTATTAAATGATACATGTATAATTTATCATAATCAATTTTTTTTATAACCGAGAAACCACCAAGGACCCATGGTGAATGGTTCAAAACTCGGTAGATAATGGGCCAAACCATCTACCTTCTCCACGTAAATACCATGTAACACGTGAAGTTTGCCTAAGCCATGCATTGCATACTGCTCTCTTACCACTAGACCAAAGCCCTGGCCATGGGACAATTTATCATAATCAATATTCGCAGTTACTTCGTTGGAAAAAAAATCAACAATTGAAGCTACTACAGCAAAACAACTGAAATCTTTTTCTATTTTCCCTTTAGTCTACTTTTCTGTATTATGAGCACAGCACAGAATGATCCATGTTGCATAAAATGTATATAGCAAAAGCAGCCTGGTCAATTTATGCTATTAAGTTTTGGAACCCCTAATATGTGCCTGTGCATTCTAAAAGAAAATTTATCGCATGAAAGCACCAATCCTCCTGCAAATTTCAGCAGCAAATAGAGGTAAAAAACAAAAACAAAAAAAAGTCGGTCCAAACTGCTGGCAATGCAGCAGATCTTTACACTCAAAATTCACCATTTCACAAAGAATGCTGTGCCAAAATCCATTGAAATAATTGGCAGCCGAATACTAAACTTGATCATGTTTAAAAGAAGGAAAAAAAAGGTTTAAACTTGCATATTTTGCAGTTGCTGGTAAAACTAAATAATCTTAAATTTCAACAAAAGGTAAAAAAGGTAAATAAAATAAAAGAACCTCGATATTGTCACCAGCATCAATGGGTAGAGTCCCCAAACTCTGTCCATTTTTCCTCCACAAAGATATCTTCTTGTCGTCTCCAGCGCTTGCCACCACTAAATCTACAACAACCAAAACATCCAAAATTAAAACCCAAAAAACTGTTAAATATTAGAAATAAAATAAATTGAATCAACTGACTAGTAAAGTTCCACTTGAGGGAGTTGATAAGGAAGCCAGGGGAAGGAGTGTAGCTAAGAATGCAGGGATCACGCGGTTCCAATGACAGGTCAAATAGCTTCACCGTGTCACCCCCACTTGCCGCCAACAGGCTATTTATCGAATCCATCTTTAGTACGTACAATTTTAGATTTGAATTTTTAGAAGATGAATGGGAAAGTGAGAGTGAAGTAGTTGGTGGTGTAATTCTGCATTTTGTATTTCTATTTTAGGTGTTTGATTTGAAACCCTACCAGAGAGAGAGAGAGGATATAGCAAATTCAAAAAAGTTCTGGCCCAAAAAGTAGGCGCCCTCTCTCTTATGCATAAAAATAAATAAATGTTTAACTGCATAAATACTTTAAAAAATAATTGTTTGGATTATAAAGTTAAAGTTAAAGTGCACAAAAAATCTTTATTGTGAATTCTTGAGTTCAAAATAATATCGTCTTAAATTGTAAAGATCAGTTGTCTAAAAGGCCGTGAGCCCCATGTGTATTTAATTATAAAATAATATAATTACAATAAATATTTATAAACATATAAATTTGTATAAAAATTGAAGAAAATTATAACTATATGAAGAAAAAAAAAATATATATATATATACACACACATATGTGCGCGCGCACGCTCCATCCTCGTACAAAACTAATCAAAACAATCTATTATATGCAACTTATAAGTACAAGCAACTTGAGTCAAAAATACTAGATAAAAACTAAATATCACAATAAAAAATGGCACGCCATTTCTACTTTTAGTTTTTGAATGGAACAAGATCATGTTTCCTTAACCATTTGAATTTGAAAAGGATGAACATCTTTCCTTAGCTATTCGGATCTTTTTATATTTTTAGCTTTTCCTTATTTTTAGCTCAATCTTTCTTTAAGTATTTATATTTTAAATCGAAAGAATTACAAGAAAATACATATGACTTCATACCATAATAAAAAATGGCTCATATTTTTAAGTTTTACCCCATCTAGCCCACATTGTACATATTTTAAAAGCACTTGCAAATTCAAAATTTGTGTTCTTACAACCATTGCTTCTAAAAGTTATAGAGTTAATCTTTTTTTTCTCACAACCATTGTTTTCAATCTCTCTTCTTCTCACATCTTCTACATATGCTTCAAGGGCCGTGTATTTTCTGCTTCTCCTCTTATGTCACCTGCTTGCAATGTAAGAAAATTGAAGAGTAGAAGTCCACCATTGAAGACCATTCAAAGTTTTGCTTTTAAAAATGGATTTTTTTGAATTTTTTAGTTGTTTGGATTGGGTGTTGTTCCAATTGATTGAAAATAGCAAAAGAAGTTCAAATTTTAAATCTAGAGTGATTTGGAGTAGATTTGAGCAAGATTTGAGTTAAATTTCAAAAAAGACGCAAAGAAGAAGACAAAGTTAGTTTTTTGTATAATTATGTATAATAGTGTATATGAGTGTAGAAACACACCTTATACACTATTATACACTTTTATACAAACGTCTATAGTTGAACTTCTTCCACGATTTTCAGTTGCAATTCTCGTTCAAAACCAATCCAAATCTCCATTAAATGGCTTCAAATTTTATATACAACCTCCTTATACTATTTCTAACAAGTCTAAATAATACTCACTCCAAATTTCTCACAAAATCAAATTTGAAATTTAAACCCGCATATTTAAGCTGGTTAAAAATCAAATTTTCACCACCCAAATAAATTTAGTTTGTTGAATTAATATTTGAGTCACAGTTACTGATTCAAAAATTAATTTAAAAGCTTGAGGAATATTTTTTAAAAATTAAATAGTAATTTTGAGAACCTATTTGAGTTGGATGTTGAATCTTAGCCTATTATTTTTGGGCAAGTTGGTTGTAAATTAAAATATGGGCTATAAAACTAAAAAGTACGGAGCTCGGTTGTTCTAATGTAAAATTTTCCCTTTTAAATCACTGCCATTTTAAGTGGGCATTAGGACATAAGAAGAATTTTCGAAAAAAAGTAAAAAAGAAATTTCAAGTAAAAAATGGTTGAAAATTAGAGTTGTATTTGGACATGAATACAATTTTTAAGCTATTTTTAAATTTTTGTGAGTGATTTTAAGTGAAAATTTTAAAAATGGCTTTTTGGAGTTGTGTCCATTTGGACTTTATTGCTCTGTGTTCCTTACTGAGGGCGTCCCGTTCTGCTAGAGCCGAACTCAGTTGTGCTTGGAGTTCGTCATTCAGTTGGGACCGCTTATCGACTTTCTCCTTCCCTACCCGAAGTTGAACCTTTATCGATGTCAGCTTTGCTTGGGCGGTTTCCTTCGCCGAAGCGAATCGGTCCATTTTGCTCTTCCAACCATCAGCCATGGCTTGGACCTCGTTCATTTCAACTCGGAGTTGGGCGATCAGGTTGGTCTTCTGCTGGACCTGCGAGGTTTGGTCGTTGGTCGCGATGACTAGTTCCTCGTTTCTAACTTCAAAGACCTTTACCTTTTCGACCAGGTAGGCATATTCCCGCCTCAGGGTCGAAGCTTTCTTCGAAGCTCTACTCGGCCTGAAGGTCCTTGATGGCCCCGTCCTGTTACTCGCTGAGGAGCTTGTACATATTCCCTTTTTTTAGCCTGCTCCTTGAGCTCGAGCTGATTGACCTCGGTCCGTTATCGGAGGAAGCTCTCATAATGAAGTACTATGGCCTGCAAAATAATGAGAGACGTGAGAAACATCAAAATCTAAGTAAAATTCGGAAAGACGTAATGATGCCTTACCCGATCAACGCTTGCTGCACATCATTGAAAAGGCATGGCCTCATTGGAGCTCTTCTTGGGCTGACAAGTTACTCTTTTCTTTGGCTTCACCACTGTGCTCGAGGAGCCCGAAGCCTTTCTTTTCTTCTTTTTTCTTTTCCCCCATGGTAGCCACGGGCTGTCCCGTAATGGAGGGATCAACGGACAAGGACACGTCCTCGTCCCCCTTCTAAAGGCCTAAGTTCAGTGGTCTTAGGTAAACCTACACAAGAAGGAAGAAAGGTCAGTAAGATGTAAATTAAAAGACAAACCGCACCAAATCGATAATCCGAGTCAAACCGAGAAAAAATTCAATTATGGTTTGGTTTGATTTGGTTTGGTATTAGAAAAAAAATCCGGCTATAATTGATTTGGTTTGGTTTGGTTTTAACTAAAAAAAATCAAACCGAAACCAAACCAACCCGACATTACATATATACAAGTTTTAAAAATATTTTATACATAAATAATTATTATAATGTAATTTATAAATATAATTTAAACTCTTTAATAGTTCTCTTTTTAAATGTATTATTTCAAACTTAGGCCTAGAATTTTTGAATGGTTAAATATGTTTTATAGCCCATAAAAGTTAGTAACTCAAATAAAGCCCAAAGCAAAATCAAATCAGTACTAAGACTAACAAAAAAAATTTAATTTAATTCTAAAAATGACAATAGTATTGGATATATATTTTTTTTTTCGCATTGATTTAGATAGTGAAAATGCATAACTCACTTTTAATATTATTTAGTCATATAATTAATACTTATTAGTCGTACTTATTTTCACATGACTTAGTACTTTTAGATTATGTGTATTTTTGTTACGTCTTATTAATTATCAATATTTATTTGTTGAGTATTTTAGTATAATTCTGACTCATCTCATATTAATTTATATTATTTTATTGAGTAACATCTTATATAGTTTTATCCTCCTAGGACCTAAGAAATATTAGAGCAAAAATTATAAATTTTATGCTATGAAGATTTTGTCAGAGAAAACCCAGAAAAACTCGAGAAAACCGAAAAACGAGAAAAATCATGATTGAAAAATCCGACTTTTGTTGGTTTGGTTTTGTTTATAAATTTAAAAATCCGAGACAATTGATTTGGTTTGGTAATTGAAAAAATCGAACCAACCTGGCCTATGCACACCCTAGTATTAACTATTTGGAGGAGGACCTTACCATGAGAACGGGCCTCCTATCAACCCTTCGAAAGCTTGCGCCATGCGCGCTCGAAGTACGTTATATGTTTTCATATGCCCTCGATCCACTCCTTAAGCCGGGGGACTGCATTTGGATCTCGGGAAATAGTTGCACAACCACAAGTATGATTGATAAGGAAGAAAATGAAAAAAAGATTAATATTTAAAGAGAGGCTGCACTTAATAGATGCATTCCACTCCTCGGGGAATGACATGAACTTGGGAGGGTTCAAGTCTTCGGTCTTTACCCGAACGAAGCGGCCCTGCCAGCCTCGGTCTCGATCTACGTCAATGCTCGGAAAGGGCCTTTGCCGGCCCAACGAGCGAGTTTGAGTAGTCCCCTCGGAAAATTCGAGAACTGTATAAACGGAGTAGGTGGTCCATGGTGAATCTGAAAGCGTTGACAAATGATCTCACACGATCAATAAAAGGTCGTGATATCCGTGCCCAACCGGATATCACAACGTAGATCTCGGCCTATATCAGCATCATATCAGTGGTTAGCGAAAATGAAGATTTTTACCTTTCTTAGGATTGTACTTCGAGTAAAACTCCCTACTATATAAAGAGGAAGTTTAATAGACACTCCGTAATACCCATGCCAGAGCAATATACATCCATTTTCTCTGTTATTCAAACTTCTTACTTTTGCTCATAAGTCCTTCATGAGTGTCGGTCCGGAACCGAAGGTGGACTTCTTGTCAAGCTTTCAACCGAGCCCAGATTCAATATCACTACTGGTTTGGTTGTTTATTTTATCTTTTATTTGCTTAACTAATGTATCAATCATTTGTATTGAATTGATCCACATATCCTTAAAACCATGTATAAATTCGATTGTTATCCGTTTTTTAGGGTAAACAGGTTGAATTACTAGATACTGTATCATTTTATTATATTGAGATTAATTATTATTATTATTTTAATACAAATAACGAAACGACCCCTAAAATGATCACCAAATTAAGACCAAGGAGTAAGTTTAAAGAAAAGAAACCGCACTTGTAAAAAGCACATCCTTTTCCCCGGCATCCAACTTTAGAAAATGCTAACAGGAAGAAGAAACATTCTTGAAGGTTGAGAATTTCATATTTCATATATATGGGTTCTCTTAAGGCTTCACTCATACTCCATTTCTGAGCCGTCCAAAATATAAACTCTAAACTGCATGTATATCTTTGCCTTTCTCCTTCCCTTTCCATCACGATCCGCCTCACCAGATTCTCCCCAGCCTTTATTTCTTTCTCCCAAGCCAAGAATCTCTTTCTCTCTCAATTATTCTCTTCCTTCTCTTATAACTCACGTACCCTTTTATCAATCATGCCATTCTTCTTCTCTCTCCTCCACCTTCTCTTCTGTTCCATTACATTACCTACCATTCTTTCTCTCTCAACATGTCTTCTTCAAATATCAACCATTTTTCTCAGCCATGCATATATGGTAATGTTTCAAAAGTTCCTAGACTTGACTTTTTTTTTTTGCTATTTAACGTATACCCTTTTGAGTATACATTGAATCTTGGTTTATTTTTATGTAAAAAAAAAGCCGATTTTTTGTTGTTGTTGTTGATATTCTAATGGGGTTTAAAGCAGGTCAGTTTGCTTCTTCATACGCAGAGAGAAAGTCAAAGGTTATGAAATGGCTGACTAAGATTTTCAAGAGTGGGTCATGTAATAGGGGATTGCCACGTGGACGTCAACCCCATTTTCCAGAAGATGAAAATATGGCTTGGCGCGCTCCGGTCAGATCATTGGTAATTTTTTTAACTTTTCATTTTGAATTCAGGAATTTTGGCTGCTTCAGAAGTCAAATTCTACCGGTCATGACTCAACCTTTTGCTTTATGTCCTTTCTAACATCTGATTGATTTACTCATAGCTATCTGTTCTTGAATTTTGTTATGTCGTTTTAAATTGAATTTCATGCTCCTCTGATTAAATGTTTCTTAACGCAATTTTAAAGTTCATCAGGATGATCGCTCTAGGGCTAGTACAGAAAAAGAGGAACTAGACCAAAATGCAACTGCATTATCTTTGGCCGAAGATTTGAAAAGACCAGGTGGAAATTAAAAGTTTTTATTTGTATATAGAATCTATTTATATGACTAATTTCACTCTTTTGAGGTTAAGACTAACAGTTGTGTGCTTTGCAGGATACAAATGGAGGATTGAGAATGATGAAGATGTAGGAAGTTCACTTAACCATGACCTTACTTCATCGTCATATCCGCCTCCTTATGCTCCTTTATATGCACCTTGGCAATATAATCCTACAAGTTATAGGTAATTGGATTTTGTTGAGATATCCTCTTGTGCATTGTGTCATTTGAAATTCAGCTTAATTATAGTATTTATTTATCTATTTCATAGAAGGCTGCCTTTTAGAGCGGTAAATTCATGGGGCATCAAATTCAAGGTGTGTTACTGAGAAAGTGTTATCTGAAAATGGAAACTGTCTTTGGTTGAAAAATGGAGAATGAACAAAATTCAAATTTAAGACCTGACTTAATATGCACATCCAAACAAATTTTTGAAGGAATATATATCTGTTGAAAACTGCTGATTGTTTCGGATACATTTATAATTTGCAGAATATGTAGTGGCTGCCATGGAGATATTGGCTCAGGCAATTATTTGGGATGCATGGGAACTTTCTTTCATCCAGATTGCTTTCGTTGTCGTGCTTGTGGTTATCCAATTACTGAATATGAGGTACATTCTTGTCCTTTGTCTCTATCACTCAAGGAGAAAATTGAATTAAACTTGTAATTTCAATTGACCTAATGGTTTTGAAAATTTTCTTGTGTTTAGCTCATTGGTTTCTTTGTTGATTCAAGTTTTCTTTGTCAGGGAACAATTATTATCACAAATCATGCTTCAGGGAAATGACTCATCCCAAATGTGAAGTTTGCTACCAATTTGTAAGGACATGGTGCTTCTTCATGTAGTTGGTTAATGGAATTGCTCATCACAAATCCAATTTACATTTCAAGGTTTTAATCTTGACTGCATCTGCAGATCTAAGCTTCTCCTGCATGTTCTGTTAGGATAATACTGATTCTTGCTCGTCAAACAGAAAAATGCATATACAGTACTGGCACATGATTGTTGAAGTGCCCGTAGATTGTCATCGATCACTTGCTGTCATTATTATGTCCATTGATGCATTCTGTTTTCGTCTCTGAGTAAAAGTTTTGTCTAGTTCACCATCCTAAAGAGATGTTTTACATAGATTATCTTTTGTCAGATTGTTCTGCAATACTTTTTGTCTGATTAGAAACCAGCTTAAAGTGCCATTTTTTGCGTGGTCACTAAAAATTGCATCCTATCTTTTGGTGAAGCAGTTTTAAGTATTGGAAATATTTCATGAAATTTGAAATATACTTGCAGACAAATATTGAAAGGAGTATCATTTCTCACTGTTTAATCCCTCATGCAGTAGTTTGTTTTACGATCCACCATTTCATTTTCAGATCCCAACAAATGCAGCAGGCTTGATTGAGTATAGGTGCCACCCGTTTTGGTCTCAGAAATATTGTCCTTCACATGAGAATGATGTCACAAAACGATGCTGTAGTTGTGAACGTCTGGAGGTATGATTATCAGCTGAAATCAAACATGTTGGATCACCTATAGTTCAACTAATATGCTTCATGCTGATATTGTTCTTATCTTCTTTAAGCCATGGAATGCAAGATATATATCGCTTGGGGACGGTAGGAGCTTATGTTTAGAGTGTATGGAATCTGCTATCATGGATACCGGGGACTGTCAACCGCTTTACCATTCAATCAGAGACTATTATGAAGGCATGAACATGAAAATAGATCAGCAAGTTCCTATGCTTCTCGTTGAAAGACAAGCACTTAATGAAGCCATTGAAGGGGAAAAACATGTAAGAGTGACTTCATAATGTAGTTTTTCTGTTCTTTAGTCTGGAAAATTTCTGACCGTAATTTTTTTGTAGGGTTTTCATCATATACCTGAAACGAGAGGTCTATGCCTATCAGAAGAGCAGACAGTCACCAGTGTAAGCTCTTCATTTACTTGAAATCAATTTTCAATTTAGATTAGAACTGTCAAATCTCTAGGTAATTACACCTATTGAAACGTGCAATACGAGCTATGAAATCTTATTGAACATATGTCTAGATACTTAAAAGGCCAAGAATGGGTGGTCGTGAAGGAGTAGGAATCAGAACACATCCTCAGAAGCTAACTAGAAAATGTGAAGTTACAGCTATTCTAGTGTTGTTTGGTCTCCCAAGGTAACTTTCTTTGTGTTAATTACTTTCAGTTTATTTTATTCTAACATAATTCTCAAAAGAGTGAAAAGTGTTATGTGGAACATGGCGCACCCTCCTCTCCAAACAAGACGAGAGGAGAAGGAATCAACTCAAAGCATAAGGAATTAAACAAAGCAAACTTGTTATGACATTCAATTAACTTTTTCAATTCAATGTCTATGAAGGTAGCTTGTTGTCTTCACACACATACACCTTCAAATTGTTAACATTAATTCCATTTCTGTATTCCAATGTGATCATACACCAATTTAAACATTTTAGGCTCTAAAAAAGAGGAGGTCGAGTTTCCAAATAACAACAGGCACAACTACGCCTTAGTCCTCAACAAGTTGGGCTTGCCTATATGAGATAGAGTTTCTAAATGAACAAAAAGAATGTCTTTAATGTGTTTTTACCATGTATCGAGTTAGTGTTCTTCTAGAAGCAGAGTGAAGAGGTAAATAATCCACATTTTAAAGTGATGACGAGAAAGAAGAGTTCATATGTGAGAAAAGAAATCACTCCTAAATAACCAGTCAAGTGAAACATACACTGTTCTTGGGCTATTCTTGGCATATCCTATTGACAATGTTTTTGTTTTGTATATTTGTAACCCTTGTTTAACTGTGAAGAAGCTTTCTGAAAGATTATGTAAGGCCAGATAGACTGACTATATCTATTTATCTGCAGACTACTTACTGGTGCCATTCTTGCTCATGAACTGATGCATGCGTGGTTACGTCTAAAAGGTAATTTTGATCCTGAATTTCTATTTGCATTGGCTTGCAGCAGATTCTGGAGATGTATATAATCTTCAAGAAAATAAAGATAAAAACCAGATGCTTCATCATCAAACTCTCATGATGCTTGATACCAGCTAATCATTAGAGCGGGTTCTATGAGTTCAACTAAACTAAATGCTTTTTGGCGCAAACTTTCTATATATGTGCAAAAAACATATAAAACGTGTAATACATAAAATAAGATCACATTCATTCTGAACCTGGATTAGCCTCTGCAGCTAATATATTGAACCTGATTACTCATTAGCAGGATTCCGTAATCTCAGCCTTGAGGTAGAAGAAGGAATATGCCAAATGCTTTCCTACATGTGGCTGGAATCAGAGGTAATGCCTGTATCGAAAGATATGCCATCAACATCAACTGCTTCATCCTCGTCATTGTCATCATCCAAGAAAGGTGTTAAGTCTGGAGTAGAGAATAAGCTGGGTGAGTTTTTCATGCACCAGATTGCCCATGATACTTCTGCAGCATATGGTGGAGGATTTAGAGCTGCTAATGAAGCCGTGAATAAGTATGGTTTAAGACGTACATTGGATCACATTTACCTCACAGGAAATTTTCCTTTATGATACTATCACTGTAAAATCTCTTGCCGCGGCTGTTGAAGGTCTCTTCTGCTGTATGGCAATTCAGAAGTCATTGAATTGACTGCTCATTGATCTTGAAAAGCTGGATTTGCTTACCTCATTTTTTATGGGATTCATCTGTGGATGCTCAGTCCCAAAGAGAAGTATATGCCACAATGAAAAATAGAAGAAAATGTAACATTTATCGGAGACTGCTGCACTTTAACTGCAATAAAAATTGAATTTGAATGCTCCAGAAATGTTTTCTACTTTCCTGCAAATATTGTTCTAAATTTACCACATTGAAATACAGGATTAAGAAGCAACCGAAAACTGATTGCTTGTCCATCAGGACCTTCACTTGAGTTATAAGCTACTACAGCAAAAATCTTTCATACTTTGAATGTCAAAAAGTATTGCAAAAAGTTTACCTGTTTTTAATTACAAGTAATTTTATGCAGCGTAAGATTCCTATATGTCATTCCTCAATTCAACTCTTACACATATAAATCTACTCTTAAATAATACAATCCCACATTTTAGTTAGAACAACATGGTCTCTTGTTGGAGTTGCCAGAATTCTCTCCAACCTTAATGACAGTTCCTTGACCAGGAATAGCACCTGCCTCTTGAGCTGCTAAAGCTTTCCTGCTCATTATCTGATAAATATCCAACAAAATCTTCTGGAACGCCCTCTCAACATTTAAAGCTTCCAATGCAGAGGTTTCAAGAAATGATAAACCTTCTTTCTCGGCCAAGAGCCTTGCGTCTTGCTCTGGAACAGCTCGAAGATGGTTCAAATCCGACTTGTTTCCAGCCATCATTATGACAATGTTGGAGTCAGCATGGTCCCTGAGCTCGCGAAGCCATCGGTGCACGTTTTCAAAAGTTTGTCTTTTTGTTATATCATAAACTAAAAGTGCTCCCACGGCTCCTCTGTAATAAGCACTTGTTATTGCTCTATACCTTTCTTGCCCTGCTGTGTCCCATATTTGTGCCTTTACTGTCTTGCCTTCTACCTGCGCCATGCAATGCACGTTTTTATTAATTAAGCACAATTGTGGTAGACTAATTAGCAAAATATAATTGCACATAATCATATCTTAATCCATGAAATACAAGGTTCAGAAATGCATGGAACATGGGAGAATTGGAAACTAACCTGAAGTGTCCTAGTTGCAAATTCGACGCCAATGGTGGATTTAGACTCCAAACAGAATTCATTTCGCGTAAATCTGGAAAGAATGTTAGATTTTCCGACACCTGAATCTCCAATCAATACAATCTTGAATAAATAATCATACTCATGATCCACCTTGTATGCCATTTCTACTTCACTCTAGGCACCACATTCACCTATCAAAGCAAATGCCCAAATCTGGATGACATTATTTAAACAACGCTATCATCGCTATGATCTTAAGAAGCCAACCAAAGGAATTTTCAAACAGGAATCACCAAATTTTGCCATTCTAACGTCAAGACTAGAAAAGAAATTTCAACAGAAAGAGGAGAAAGAAAACTCACCAAGGTTATAGGTTAAATTGTCCACGAAAAATACAACTGTCAAATAATCAGAACTGAAAAGAAAGAGCAGGAGATCAAAAATTCTGTAAATGTCGTGAATCCAAATGAATAAAAATATACCCGAACAAACAGGAACTTGAATGGCTATAACCAGTACATCTTCCCACGTCGTATTGTTAATATTCCCTTTTGGGCTCAAATACGTTTTCTTGGTTGAATATCCACAAGACTAATCAACATTCATTCTCTTCAAAAAATTTAAAAATATAATTTTCAATTTGAGTACTCATTATTTTCAGAAAATATGTGTTACGACCCAAATTCCCAACTAAGGGGTCGTGATGACACCTAATAAAACACGTATTAGGTAAGCCGACACTGAATAATAATAAAAGAATAATATGATTGTTGGACTTTTAAGTCATTGGGCTTTAAAGTATAAAAGTGTGAATTGGAAATGGAGGGAAATAAAATGGAGGAAAAAATAAAAATTTGAATAAGTGAGCTTATGTCTTGCACTTTGTCCCTCATTGG
Organism: Nicotiana glauca; assembly: GCA_026770625.1. Classification (NCBI taxonomy): domain Eukaryota; kingdom Viridiplantae; phylum Streptophyta; class Magnoliopsida; order Solanales; family Solanaceae; genus Nicotiana; species Nicotiana glauca. The sequence continues at coordinate 202,815 of MU736075.1, forward strand.
TGAGGGACAACTATATTTGTGTGTATATATATAGAATCACTTCTTAAAGCTCTTAAAAGGAGTTGAAGAGAATGAACTCTCACGCCGTCGTCGCTCGCTCGGCTTCGGCTTCGGCAAATGATCGATCGATAAGATTATTTTTGGGACAAAATTTATTTAATTAACACTGCTTAAGATTCAGAAATATAGTCTGGCCGCGGTCCTGGCGTAACCGCGCCAGAATCCTTCTACAGGTTCAGAGGGCCACTTTGGCCGCCTCTTCCAATAATTGCCTATAAATTCAGAGGCATGACTTTGTTTTTAACACACCAAAAATAGTACAAAATTTCCTTCTTTATGAAAATACTGCATTCTAATTCGCAGTCTCTCTCTCTCGAATTCGTATGTTTGATTTTACTCTGTTCTTTAAGTTCATTGGTATCCTGCAGTTTGTATTGCCACTGTTGCAGGAAGGTTATTCCATTTTATCCTGGGAGGATTTAATCCATTACCTTGGCAACGTGTGAGGGGGTTAAAATTCCTTAAGGACGCACAATCAAATTGTGGACTCAGAATATCTTTTAATCTCTACTGTTTTTCTAGTTTCTTTTATTCTTCTAACAGTTTTCTGGTTTTGTGTTTTAACACAGTAGCGTTCACAAGCTTAAGGAATTTTATAATACTAACGTTTCTGTGTTGAATTATATACTAAACTGTTTTCTATACTGCGTTGGAGACTAAAGCCTTGGTGCTTTCTACTCCAATAATTGTTCTATCCGGTTTAAAGTATATAAAAACTTTGCGGAATAATAAACGTACGGGTTTGAAGTATATAAAAACTTCACCATTGTTACGTGTTGTCTGTTTGGTTTTGTATTCAGTTCGAATATATCAAACCTTCACTGATTTAATAAAGTTCTGTTTTGTTTCCAACTCTACAGAAACATAACGAATGAAAACCAAACTAATGGAAATATTTCGGGGACGAGTGATACTGTTACGAGTGCTGCTGCCTCGTCAAGCCGTTCTACTCCTGCTCATGCTATGGCACCAGCAAAAAAACCCGAAAAATTTTCCAGTATTGACTTCAAACGTGGAAAATGAAGATGTTCTTCTATCTTACTACGTTGAGTTTGCAACGTTTCATCAAGGAGGATCCTCCGGTCTTGGCAGAAAGTACTCCGGATGATGAACGACTTGTTGTAACTGAAGCATAGAAACATTCTGATTTCTTGTGCAAAAACTACATTTTGAGTTGTTTGGAAGATGGCTTGTACAATGTCTATAGTGTCATGGAAACTTCAAAAGCATTATGGAATGCGCTTGAGAAGAAGTACAAGACTGAGGATGCCGGACTTAAGAAGTTCGTGGCTGCTA
>MU736078.1:7127-39005 GCA_026770625.1 Nicotiana glauca
AGGGATGTTATCACAGTTATTTCAATTTCACCAATTACGATTCCCCTCTATCATGTGTTCCACAGTCCTTGCCGCATAACACAATTACAATCACAACTTAGTTTATTGCCATTTACTTGCACAATCATATCGGATGTCTTAACCAACAAACCATAAGGCACAATATGTACATGAATTCACAAATAGTTCACACAAGTAAACACATCATGTTCACAAGAGTTTAACTTCACAACTAATTCATGGAGACATCACATACCAAGTATTTGAACACCAAACAAGGCGATTTTACAAAGGTTAAGGTTAGCCATACATACCTGAAGCTGGATTCCTTTCTAATTCCTACTTCCAATTCACCAAAATAATCTAGCAACGTCAATATAGTACACGAATCAATACACATAACTTAGAATTGAAGTTCACAATTGTTAGTCAAACTCATTTAGGTTATCAACCCCTCTTTGCATACTTCTTTACTCCTACCCAATCCCTGATACTAGATTATTAGGTTTTAAAGAACATGCATGTGTATTTAAACTTCCATTTTCAAGGATAAGTTCATGAGAATTCCCCATTTTATTTAAAAGTTTAAAATCAATGAAAAAGGGTTGGGGATTCTACCTGCAAGAGTGGAGATGAAGACAAGTAGTTGGAATTTTCCGGGCTTGGATGACTTTGGAAAATCAGTTGAAGAGGATGAGACTCTCTCTCTCAAGAACCCTCTCTTCCTTCTCTCTAGTTCTACCCAGAAAATGTGTAAAAATGAAGTGTTGGGTCATTTTATTGAAGAAGAGATCGGGTTGAAAAATTAGAAAAATCTAGAGTCGAGTCGGGTCTGCGGTCGCACTCTACGATCGCAAAGTGGAAATGCGGTCCGCATAATAGACCGCAGAAGTGCTCCAAAAACCTGACTTCTCTGCTTGGGTTTGCGACATAAATGCGGTCCGCATTTCAATTCGGCGGTCGCATAATGCGCCGCAGAATTGACCTCCACAAATCCCTGAGGAACTTATGTGATGATTATGCGGTCCGCATATTGATTATGCAATCGCATAGTGGACCGCATTTTCAACTTCAATTTTGACAATTCTTTTGCTTCACTCTGCGGCAGGAATGCAGTCCGCATAGCTGATCTGCGACCGCATTCTGGACCGCATAAATGACAATTTTCTGGAAACTTGATTCTTTTGATTTTTTTAAAGCTTAGATCACTACCAAGGGTCCGAACCGCAGCTCGCAAGCTCGCCACGAAGAATTCTACATATTCCTAACACATATTCGGACCTTGGCACTATGAGCTACTAGGTTTTAAGCACAAACTTTTACGGGGCCTTACACAACCCCACCTACTGTATGCATAAACTTCTACTAGAAGAGGGACACAACCTTCCAGGGAACATCAAAGAAGGCTGAACCCCAATATGAAGGAAGTGGTGAAGAAAGAAGTAATCAAGTGGTTAGATGCGGGAATCATTTTCCCAATTTCTGACAATAGCTGGGTTAGCCCAGTTCAATGTGTTCCTAAAAAGGGTGGCATGATGGTAGTCAAGAATGATAAGAATGAATTGATCTCTACAAGAACCATCACGGGATGGAGAATTTGCATGGACTATCGAAAGTTAAATCTAGCCACCCAGAAACACCACTTCCCACTTCCCTTCATTGATCAGATGTTAGAAAAATTAGCAGGGAGGTCACATTTCTATTTTCTGGATGGGTACTCCGGGTACAATCAGATCTCCATTGCACCGGAGGACAGAGAAAAGACCTCGTTCACTTGCCCGTATGGCATTTATGCCTTTCGGAGGATGCCCTTTGGCCTATGCAACGCACCCGCCACATTCCAACGGTGCATAATGGCCATATTCACTGACATGGTAGAGGACATAATGGAGGTATTCATGGATGACTTCTCAATGGTTAGGAACTCATTTGATGAGTGCCTGATAAATCTGACTCGTGTGCTAAAGCGATGTATCAAGACTAATCTGGTTCTGAATTGGGAGAAGTTCCATTTTATAGTACAAGAGGGCATAGTCTTGGGACACCGGGTGTCAACCAAAGGAATTGATATGGATCATGAAAAGGTAGATGTGATAGAAAAGCTACCCCCTCCAACTTCATTCAAAGCAATCAGAAGCTTCCTCGGGCATGACGGTTTCTATCGGTGATTTATAAAGGTCTTCTCAAAGATCGCCAACCCTCTCTGTAAGTTGTTAGAAAAAGATCACCCTTTCTTGTTTTTTGATGATTGCAGGGTAGCATTTGAGGAGATGAAAAAGAGGCTAGTCATAGCACCTATCATAGTTTCCCCTGACTGGGAGCAACCATTCGAACTCATGTGTGACGCTAGTGACTACACAGTGGGGGCAGTGCTGGGACAGCGGAAAGACAAGCTAATGCATCCAATATACTATGTTATCAGAATGCTGAGTGGAGCCCAGCTGAATTACACTGTGTCTGAGAAGGAGATGTTGGCCGTGGTGTTTGCTTTCGATAAATTCCTATCATATTTGATTGGTTCCAAGGTAATTGTATATACTGACCATGCAGCTCTCAAGTATCTAATTGAGAAAAGGGAGTCTAAGTCACGCCTAATTCGTTGGGTGTTGTTGTTGCAAGAATTCGACCTCGAAATTCATGACCGTAAGGGCACAGAAAATCAAGTCGCTGATCATCTATCACGACTTGAAGGAGCTAAAAAAGTAATCGAGGTCGAAAAGATCCTGGAAACCTTTCTAGATGAGCAGTTGCTCGCTACTAATTTTCAGGAAGCACCATGGTATGCAGACTTTTCTAATTACCTGGCCAGTGGTGTAGTTCCTCATGACCTTTCATCTATCCAAAGAAAAAAATTATCGTGATAGCTGCATGTATTATTGAGACGAGACTTATTTGTTTAGAGTATGTGTTGACAATATAATCCGGAGGTATGTCCCCGAGATAGAACAATCTTCTGATTTGCAGGCTTGTCATGCATCAGCATATGGGGGACATTTTGGAGGGGTCAGGACAGCTGCGAAAGTGCTTGAGGCTGAATTCTTTTAGCCAATAGTGTTTAGAGACGCGCACCTATGGGTGAAGGGCTGCAATGAATGTTAGCGGACGAGGAACATTTCCCGTCGCCATGAGATGCCCATGAACCCGATTCAAGAGGTGGAAGTGTTTGATGTCTGGGGGATAGACTTCATGGGGCCCTTCGTAAGCTCATTTGGTAATAAATACATACTGGTTGGTGTGGACTACGTGTCCAAGTGGGTAGAAGCTACTGCGTTACCCACTAATGATGCAAGAGTAGTGGTGGGATTCCTAAAGAATAACATATTCACCCGATTTGGGACACCACGAGCAATTATCAGCGAGGAGGCACTCACTTTTGTAATAGAGCCTTCGAAAAGTTGCTTGCTAAATATGACGTGCGCCACAAGGTGGCTACTCCGTATCACCCGTAAACTAGTGGGCAGGTGGAAGTGTCCAACAGAGAAATCAAGAGTGTTTCAACCAAGACTGTGAATGCCACAAGAACTGATTGGGCGAGGAAGCTAGATGATGCACTCTGGGCCTATAGGATCGCATTTAAAACACCAATTGGTATGTCACCATATAAGTTGGTGTTTGGAAAGGCCTTTCACTTACCAGTTGAACTTGAACATAAAGCGTGGTGGGCATTAAAGTAGTTAAACTTAGATATTGAAGTTGCAGGCACAACTAGAATCACTGAGTTGCATGAGCTTGACGAGTTCAGACATCTTGCTTTTGAGAGCACGAGATTGTACAAGGAAAGAACAAAGAGATTACACGAGCAGAACATTGTTGAGCGATATCTCAAACCCGGGGACATGGTATTGCTCTATAACTCAAGATTGCGGTTGTTCCCTGGTAAGCTTAAGTCAAGATGGTCTGGACCGTTTCGAGTAGTTGAAGTATTCCCTTCAGGTGCTGTAGAGATCGCCACTGAGAAAGACTCTCATACATTTAGAGTCAATGGGCAGAGATTAAAACTATATGTGGGCATGAATGAACCAAAGGAAGGGTCTGAGATTCACCTGACTGAACCTCTGAGGTCGAGCGAGCCTTAAATGCGCTCACTTGAGTCATGCCGCGATGTTAAATCAGGCGTTGTGTGGGAGGAAACCCACGATTGTGTTGTAAATGTAATTTGTAATATCATATAAAATAAAATAAAAAGAGAGAGAGAGAGGTTGAGCGAATATTGCGCTCGTGTTACGTCGTGCCCGACGTTAAATCAGGCGCTTCATGGGAGGCAACCCACGATAGTAGAATTTCTAAAATGTTGTATACATGAAGGTTAGTGCGGATTTCATTGCATCACGAGCCTGGACATACTATGGTTAAGGTAGGCCTTAAAAGAGGTAAAAATAGTGCCTAAGGGGCATAACAATGAACAAAAACCAAGCAATAGGCAGCCAATAACGAGCCCACCGTGGTCGCGGCTTAACCGCGGTGGAATGCCCTCACTAAAGTTTCCCCACTGCGGTCACAGCGTAACCGTGGTACGACCGCGGTGGAGTAACCTCTTTGAAGATTTCCCATCACGGTCCCGGCGTAACTGCGGCATGACCGCGGTGGACCAAAATCGGGCCCAGGTACGCAGAAAATAAAATAAATTTATTTTTTATTTTATTCCCCCCCCCCCCTAATTAACCTAACCTACCCATAAACCACCCCTTTTCCCAACGTCCCCTCACCACCTTTTCTTCTCTTATCTCTATCTTCTCTCAAATTCTCTCCAATTTTACTTCTTCTTCTTCCCAAATCCTCTCTTCTTCTTCTCCATCTTTCTTTATTCTTTCTTCTTCTTCTCACCATAACCAACTCTTTCTTATCTTCTCTCATTCTCCAAACCCTACCCCATTCTCTCATTTGCACCGCCTCTAAATCCTCTCCTCTTATCTTCTCTCACAGACACCCTCAAACCCTAATCACCGTCACCAGCGAGAACCTCCTTCCTATGGTATTTTCGTGCCTTCTCCGACCACCTCTAGTCTCTTATACTCCATGGCTCTTCGACTTCGTGAGTCCTTGAGAAGATCTCAAGGAAAGCCAACCTGTTCCGGTTTCAAACTCGTTTACTGGTCTGCCTCCGACCATTTTCGTTTGTATGAAAGGATTTCCTCTTGTTTTTCGTTTGAATCCATGAGTTTTTAACCGATTCTCTTCATCTCTACTATTTTCCGAAAACCCTAGTTTAATTCTATTTGACTCTTCTCATATCTTTATAGATCTGAGGTGATTCGAGTATTATTAAGCGCTTTCCTTTAAAAATCCCCTATTTTAACTAACTATTTCAATTTTAGTCGCTATTTTCTAAACTAGGGTTTCTGAAAATCCTTTTCTTCAAAACGCTTTCTGGTTTTAAGTGTTTAGTCCCCTGCGTCTATGTGTTTTGATTGATTTTGTTGAGTTCTTACTTAACCCTAACTAGCCTATGCTAAACCCCCCAATTTTTTATACTTTGTTTGGATTCTGCACTTGTCCGTGTTATTTGATACATGTTAATGTTCTATACTTTGATTTACATGATTACTTCCTCATTTAATTAGAATATCTTTTGATTTTACCCTAGTATGCCTCTATTAGGGTTTCAGATTCGATTCTTTCCATTTATACTTGCCTTATTTGCTTAATCATGGAAAACCTATATCATTTTTCCCTAAATTAGTATTATTTGAATCCTTATTCATTGATTTGCTATGGTAATACCTATATACTAATTTCCGGTTATTTTCCTATTTCTACGACCTTTGATTATTTCTTGCCTTATTTACGATTAACTGTGGTACTTGCTAATTCTTATTGATTGTTCCCTTAGTTGAACTTTTGTTCATTTACCCTTAATTACCCACCCCGTACTTAAGTATTTAATTTTCTTTCATTGATTATATGCCCTGCTCTTTATCATTAACTGGTCACCTTTATTAAAAGAAAACATTGCTGATTTTATGCATGATTGATTATGTAATTTTCCCTAATTACTGAATGATTGATTTTTTTACCTTATTTTACTCTACTTTCAACTACTATATATACTCTCCTCCATTCTCACTTCCACACATGAACAATAGTTTAGAATACAAACACACACTCAAACTCTCTCTTCTTTCTCTGCTACTTGTGCCAACTACTTGTCTAGCCGGCTGAAAGCCAAGGCTAGACTGTGGAACTCTATTTGCTTTAGTTTCTGCACTTTGCTTCCTTAAATGGTATGTTCCTAGTTCAATTCTGAAACTCAACTCTATGTGCTCCATGTCTATTAATCCATGTCTTCTTCTGCACTAATTTAATTGCTTATGTATTTAATTTCCCTTCTTGTTTGCTGCTTATTTCAGTATGCTGCTTATTTCAGTATGCTTAAGTTTTGCCCACTCTTGTTCAAGTGTGTAATCAGCATGTCTGGGTCTCACTTGTCTTGTATGATACTTAGCCAGCATGTCTACCTGAGTTCTTGTTTATTTCCCTCAACTAGTATGCTCATGTTAGTATCATACACTCCTAATGTACTCGATTAACACTAAGCAACATGACTAATTATGTGTAATAAACCCCTGTCCTCAGCATGACTTATCCCATACCATGTCTCTATGTCTTACTGCCTATTACTATTCTAATTTCGAGCATGATTCCCTTGCTAACACTTTGAAGTAGTAGTTATGTGTTCTGGATGTTAATCAGTTCCTACTTGTTGTTTATACTTGCTGGTCTGTATGTTTCTCCTCTTATACATGTTTATGTGTTTTTTATTTGAGCTCTCTATGTCCCCAACCCCCTAACCCTTGTATGTAAAGTTGTTTGTCATTATGTGTTCTCTCAGAATTGCTACCAAAATTGTTTTCACTCTTAGCATGTTTCCCTAAAACTGTGCCTATTCCTGAAAACATTTTTCACTCCTGAAATTTTACCTCAACACTGTTTTACTAATTTCTTCAAAACTATGTCAAGCACTCTCACTCCACTCTTAGACCACTAAGTTCTGCCCCTTTTGTGTGAGCCTTGCCTTGGGATCCTTGAGCTCCCTCTGAACTTGGACACATAAAAGTTGGCCTTTCCACACTGCACTTACTTTGTCTTGGCTATGAAATCTGGGTGTAAGCACTGGCCAGGATCCATTGAGGTCCTTAAGGAACTCTAACACACCCAGATATGAGAAAGGCTATAGAACAATCTTGGCACTTGAGGTGATTTACTACATAACTCAGGGAGGAAGTCCTAATCAGGGGCTGAAAGTCTGGGCCTGTTTTCAAGCTCTCTATAGTGTAACTTTTTATATTTTTCTTTTCTACTTGTGTAATTTATTTCAGTATCGGTCTGTAATAATCTGTTGTAAACAAGTATTGGGGCTGGCTAGTGAAAAGATATGGGATAAATATGCATGCTATAGTCGTTAAGGGTAGAAAAGGTGTTATTGTTATTCCTAATTGCGCAATAGAAACGATGCTTAGGATGCATACATGCATTAGAAATCATTCTCTTAGGTCCCATGTTTATTATTTCAGCATGTGCATCCTTATAAAATCATGTGTTCAAATCTGCTAATAACTAGCATTTTACCATTATGTTATGCGCTGCCATGTACACTTAGAGATCCTGCCTTAGTATAAAAACAACGCTAATAAATAGATCATTTCCATATCTTCTGCATATTCTGAAAGTATGCAACACTTATGCATTTTTTTTTAAAAAATCTTGCTCAGGTCCTGCATATACATCACTCTGTATTTTGGTGCATCAGATATTATGCATTTAGAATTGCATTCATACCCGCTTAGGCATCTCTAATTTAATTATTGATTAAAAAAATAGATTAACCCAGCTGGTCATAATTCGAGAATTCTAAACACTTAGAACAGCATGTTTAGTAATACAATTCAAATAGTCTTTTCTAGGTAATCCTGATAACTGGAACACTATTTTACACCTAGGCAAGCCTTAGGTGCTAAATTTGTCAAAACTGGAAACATGCTTCTTATGTATGCTGCTTAATTATCAACTGGTTTAAAATCAGTAGGCAAGCCTGATTCGGACTTCTTCTCTGAGTCAAGTTATAAACCCGATTCTGTTGTTATCACTTAGATACCATGCTTTAGGATTCTGAGTTCAAATGTGGACCTTATCTGTGTATGAGTCGTGTTGTCTATGTGCATTACTTGTGGAGGTATCTCTAAGCCTTCTATTTGTTTTCTATGTTTCCCTCCCTAAATGTAGTCCTATGTGTTTTTATTTGTAGCCTAGTATTTTGCCTTTAAACCTGAGGGTCTGCCTAGAACCTCCCTCATAGGATAGAAATCCTAAACTCCTCCAAGATTATAGTAAAGGACGGGTAACAGCATGCAATAGGGCTCGAGACCAATCCTTGCTTTAATTACCTTCATGGGGTGGGAAAGGGTAGATATGGATATGATGACCCGTGTGTTACTACCACATGTAGCCCATCTTTGAGGAGTGTCATACCGGGTATTACATTGATGTAATCCATATTATAAACAAACCTACAACACCCCCTTTCATTCACAAATATACTTAGATTGTAATTCTTTTCAAAATCTCACTTTTTGCTAATTGTTTTTTTTCAAACACTTGTGTATTTTAACTTAAATCCCCTACTATTTTAGCCATAGTTGTTCATTTTCTAATTGTACAAATTCACAAAAGTTGTTTGGCCGGGATCCACACTAGTGGATCCTGAGGGATGCCTAACACATTCCCCTTAGGATAATTTCAAGCTCTTACCCAGTCTCTGGTTACCAAACGTAGATATAAATGAACCCTATAGGTGCCCTAACGCACCTTAAAATTGTTAGGTGTTGACTCTTAAAAAATGCAAACCCCTTTCCAAAAGGAAAGAGTTGTCCCAACCAAGTGTCATAAATCCGATTTCGCAAGAAAAAGGGGCGCGACAGATCTCATCATAATCTATACCTTCCTCTTGGCTATAACCTTGGACCACCAATCTTGCCTTATTCCTGGTAACTGTTCCATCTTCATCATTCTTGTTTCGGAAGACCCATTTAGTGCCAGTTACTGATCTGTCCTTGGGTCTTGGAACTAGATGCTAAACTTGACTTCTCTCAAACTGATTGAGTTCATCTTGCATTGCATTTACCCAATCTGCATCCTGCAAAGCCTTAGCAACATTTTTAGGTTCAATAAGAGATAGGAAAGCATCAAAATCACACAGATTCTTTAATTGTGATCTAGTTTTAACTTCAGTTGTTGGATCAGTGATAATGTTCTCAATGGGATAAGAACCTTTATACTTATAAGGTTTCACAACCAACTAATTTCTGCTTGATGTTTCTCCCATGTTCTGATGCTGAGGAAGAGGTTCATGAACAGGTTCCTTTAGGGGATTGGTTTTAGTTCCTCTTTGTTCAGTTCCCCTTGTCAGGTTGCCCTGGATAGAAGAACTTGTTCCATCGCCTGTTCCTTTTTTGGTGCAACTTTAGCTTGAGCTAAGACTTCACTCAATTCTTTTACCAGCCTAATAGCTTCATCTTCATGTTCCTATCTCTCAGAAAGAATGTTAGTTTCATCAAAAAACTACATGTACACTTTCTTTTACACACAAAGTTCTTTTATTGAACACTTTATAAACTTTGCTACGTGAAGAATATCCCAAGAATACTCCCTCATCACTTCTGGCAAACTTACCTAGGGAGTCCTTTCCATTATCGGCCACAAAGCACTAGCATCCAAATGCCCTAAGATGGGATATATTTGGTTTTCTCCATTTAAGTAACTCATAGGGAGTCTTCTCTACAAGAGGTCTGAACATGCACCTATTAATGATATAACATGCAGTATTTATAGCCTCTGCCCAGAAGCTATGGGGCAGTTTACTAGAAAGAAGCATAGTCCTAGCCATACCTTCTAGAGTCCTATTCTTTCTTTCAACTACTCCATTTTGTTGAGGAGTCCTAGGGACAGAAAAATTATGATCTATACCATGCTCATCACAAAATTCAGCAAACTTAGCATTTTCAAATTCAGTTCCATGATCAGACCTGATTGATGCAAGTTGATTACCTAATTGTTTCTGAGTATTTCTAACAAAGGCAGTAAATATGTCAAATGCTTCATCCTTAGATGTTAAAAACAATACCCAGGTAAACCTAGAATAATCATCAATACCATCACATATTTCTTACCACATCTGCTCAGTGTTCTCATTGGACCACAAAGATCCATATGAACCAGTTCCGTCTTTTGGGTTGTGCTTACCATTTTATCGCTTTTAAAAGGATGATCTTACCTGATTCCCCCTTGCACAAGCCTCACAAACTTTGTCTTCCTTGAACTTGATGTTAGGTAGCCCTATCACCAGGTCCTTGGAGACTAATTTGTTGAGTTGATTTAGACTTGATGACCAAGTCTTTTGTGCCACAAGAAGGGATTTGTCCAACTACTCAAGCAAGTGAGTTCATTTTCTGAAAGAATGGACAAACCCACAATGTAAAAGGTTACCTCTGTCACATAGTTGTGATACACTGATTAGGCTATATTTCAAGCCATCTATCAAGTAGACATTCTCAATGTGAGTCTGTCTTACCTACATTTCCAACCCCAATAATCTCACATTTCTTCCCATTTCCAAAGAAGACATTACCTTCATTTAAGTCCTCAAGTGAAAGGAATTGGTTCTTGCTTCTAGTCATATGTTTTAAGCAGCCACTATCCATGTACCATATTTGGCTACTTCCCTTTACTTGGACCAACAAAAAGAAATTAGGGGTTAGTCTTAGGAACCCAAACTAGTTTGGGTACCTTTTTATAGGCAAAGTGGTAAATTAAATTCCTTTTGGACCATCCAGGTAGCTTATTTTTCTCTTGAACAAAGGTTTTGTTCTTTTGACTGGCCTTTTCTTTTGCATTACATTCATTTTTGTAATGACCAGTCTTGCCACAGTGTGTGCAAATTTTGTTTTCAGGAGGAGTGATGTACTTGATTTTGGGATCCCACTTAGGTGCTTGGGTCCCATAGCCAAGTCCTCTCTTGTTGTTACTGTGGTGTTCTTGTAGCCAGGATAGTGCATCAAAAGCCTTTTTTCAAGTTATGTCTAGTTCATGCATTACCTTTCCTAGGTCTTTTTTTAAGACTCTTATTTGTTCATCTTTCTTGTACATCTCATCCTTCATTTTTACTAGATTTTCTTCCACGGTGATATGTGTGTAATCAACTTTCTTCATAGCTGTTCCTAATTTTAGTTTTAAATTTTCAGACCTAAGTTCTGAGACACTGGTGTCAAGTTCAAGAACCTGGTTCCTCAACTCAGTATTTTTACTATCACTCTCATTAGCCCTAAATTCTAAATTTTTGCACTTGGATTTAAGATCACACACTCCCTAAACAGATGTTCTTTCTCATTGTTAATTACCTTAGACTCATCGATGAAATCTAGCAATAGTTCAGATAACCTTTCTTTGGACAGAAATTTAATCTTGTCTTTGAGATAAGTCACACTTACCTTTTGTTCATCATCTAATTCTCCGATGGCCATAAGTGTTTGTTCATCTCCAACTTCATCTTCTGAATCTTCATCTGATGTTTCTCCCCAAGCAGCAACCATAGCCTTTGTTGATCCTTCATTCCTTTTGGGTTAAACCTGTTCCGTCTTCATGTTCCTTCGTTCAGCCCTTTCCTTCTTCCATTCAATTTCCCACTAGGGATAGTTCTTGATCATGTGATTAGTCTTGCCACATTTGTAGAAACCCTCGTTGGTCTGTTTCTTAGGAGCCCTTGGTTTGTTGAAGGTTGTACCTCTTGAAGAACCTTTTTCTCTCATCAGGTAATTTTTGAAATACCTTGTGATCATGGCCACTTCATCATCCTCTAGATCTATACCTTCAGCTATTCTGAGAGCCAGACTCCTTTCCTTCTTAGGTGCATCCATTTTCATGGTTTGCCTTCTCAGCTCATAGGCAATGAGACTTCTAATCAGTTCATCCAACTTGAGAGTAGCAATGTTCTTTAATTCCTGAATAGTAGTGATTTTGCTTTCCCAAGTTACTGGTAAGACCCTTGTCAAGATTTTCTCAACCTTGTCTTCTTCAAGGATAATTCTCCCAAGAGATTTAAGTTCATTTGTTAGTGTTGTGAACCTTGTTTACATCTCCTAGATAGTTTCTTCTTCCTTCATAGTGAAATTCTCACATTGAGAATATAGCAGTTAGGGGTGTTCATAAAAATCTGAAAACCCGAACCAAACCGAAAACCAAACCAACCGACCAAAAAACCGATACTTTTGGTTTGGTTTGGTTTTGGTTTTGAAATTTAATAACCGATCAAATTTGGTTTGATTTTGGTTTTAATTAAAAAAAAACGAACCAAACCGAATATAGGAGTAGCTATTTTAAATTTATTATTATACCTATATATATGTATACTTTTATACAAAGTTTTAAAATTTTTATAGTAAATATTAATCGTTTGCACTTTTAGTACAGTTCTTTACCTTTACATTCTAGTTTAATTGGTAGTTTTCTTTTGTTAAGTGTAAGAATCTATTTCATGTTAAAAATAATATATTTTTAATTGAATCCTTAAATTATTCATCACTATTTGATTCAATTATCATCAATATATCTTGGTAAATAATAGATTTCTCAAAGGGCAATTGATTTGATAGTCTTACATTGAAAATGTGGTCACCGAAATGTGTGTTTGGTAGTGTATGTCTTATATTTAAGAAAAAATCGATAAATAACCGAAAAAACCGAAAAATCGACATAAACCGAATCGAGAAAAAATCGACTTAATTGGTTTGGTATGGTTCTAATATTTGAAAAACCGACTTACTTGGTTTGGTTTCTTTTTAGGGAAAAACCGATCCAAACCGAACCATGAACACCCCTAATAGCAGTGTTCCTCTTGATCTCTTTACTTGAGGAGTTGCTTCATGAGACACTTGTAAAGTGTCCCATATCTCCTTAGCAATGGTACAGCTTTGAATCCTGTTGTACTCGTCTAGACCTAGTACACACACAAGCAATTTCTTGGCCTTGTCATTCTTTTCCCATTTCTTCAAGTCTTCAACAGTGCAGTCAGCTCTTGTCTTTGGCACATCCACTCCTTCAGCATTCTTCTTTGTAGTATCCAAGGGACCATTAGTGACTATGTCCCATAGTTCATAGTTTTCTCCTATGATGTGATCTCTCATCTTGTTCTTCCACCAAGAATAGTACTGACCATTAAAGAGTGGGGGCCTAGAAGTGGATTGCCCTTCCCGGTTTCCAGGTGGTGCACTCATATTGATCTTTTCCTAAGGTGTTAAACTCTTCAAGCATAACCCGCTATGATACCAATTGATGTTTTATACTTCAATACCACACAAGAGGGGTGGTGATTTGTTTTGTACCCAATTTTTGCATAACTTGAATATAGAAGGACCTGGTTCTTCTATGTGTTCCAACTACTATTGTTTGCAGAATAGTAAGTAAAAAAAAATAAGGAACACGGAGATTTTTACGTGGAAAACACCTGGCTCAAAAGGTGAAAAAACCACGACCTAGTACTCAGTGTGATTTTCCCAAACTTCCACTAAAATCACTGAGCCAAAAACTGCATTTACAAAAACTCTTTTGTAAACCTAGGATTAACTCTAATCCTGTTGTGGCACACTGCCTCAACTATTGCGACAACTTCAAGTTAACTCTAACTTAAACACTCTAAGTAGCTAATACAATTACTTCTATAAAAGCTGAAAGGTACAATGTAAAATAACCTACTACAATTGAACTAGAATAAAAGATAGACACTTGGAACTAGTTCTTCTATCTTGTTCAAGTAGCTTCAGGATTGCACACTTGAATCACACATAAATTGCTCGCAAAATTGCCTTGCTCATTTGCTCCCAATTTACATTTAACGTTGCTTATGTGCATTACCTGTAAAAGAGAAAAACACTGATATTTAATACGTTAGTAATTAGAGATTGACTGGGATACAGATGCTACTCTTCTATGGTAGAAGAGTTCTAGTTGATCTCATACTCTAACACTATCATCTTCCTAAACTGCGTTCTCTTCATATAAGGAGTCTTTCTCTCATTATCCAATTATGCAACCTTTTCAATCAGATCAGGAGATATTGCTTCTGATAAGTTAGATTTTTCTCCTTTACGTGCATCTCACATGTTTGGGTTGATCATGATTGTGCTTCACAAGATGGACCTGGTACATGTCTGAGTTCTTTTGTTAGTCTTCAAAACTTCACCTTTACTTGGGCCAACATTCACCATAATGTAGCAGATGTGCATGCGCCGATCTTTAGAAATCTTCATTTTCCTATTTTTGGGAGGATAATTCCATCATAGAATTCTGTTGGGAGTTATGGAAGATGTATCCAGACAGCTGTGTGCATTTGCTTTGCTTTTGAAGCCACGTATTTTGGCTCCCATGTTTGTACTGATAGAAAGTGTCCAAAAATAAATCAAGGACCATTTTGCAAAGCTTTTACCATATTTTCCTCCTTGGTGAATTTGACTATGAAATAGTCTGCTCCAAGATCAATCAGTGAAAAATTCTCCGTAGGCTTCCATAATTCTTGGATTTTTCTTCGCAAATAATGGTGTAGTATTCATTTGCCTTGAAGTTTGATGATATCCGAGTATCTCCATAGAGAGTATATACGTTTCATATCCTCCATAGATAGTTGAATCTGGTAGGCCCTTGTAGTTTCATTTTCATCTGAAGTATTTCATGCGTTACCCTCCAAGACTTCCATTGGTTGGTAGAGATCCTATGTAGTCTGCATTGGAATATTAAATGCTTGATCACTACTTAATAGCTTATCTTTAAAAGAAAGCTTAGAGTTGGTCATTATTGGATTAGTAGCATCATTGGAGATGTCTAGAGGTTTTGGGAATCGCTTCCATGGGGTTCTTTTGAGACATTAGGGAAGTGACTGTGGTTTGAGGATTATGTGATTGGATTCCTTTACTGACTTGTGGTGAAAAGAATGTATTTTGCATAGTACTAATTGTTGAGTCAATATGAGGAATATGTTAGAGATAGAACATTACCCCTACAGAATTTACATTTTTGTATTAATCAAGGTACTACGCGTAGTGTTTACCTTGAAAATGGTAATTACAATTAAATTTGATTTTGTGGTTCTAAATATATGTGATCTATTTTTATGCTAGTTGTTAGGAAATGGATGATAAGTAAAAGATTAGAAAGCAGGATTGTATCTTGAAAACGATGTGATAGTCGAGCCAAACGGCTAGAGATCTGGGCCTTGAGCATGCGTATATGGGGCCCCGAGGTCGAATCAGATGGCCAGCTTGGAGCAGTCGAGAGAGAAATAACAGTTATGAGAGCTATGATTATGGCTATTTATGATTAATGATAAGCAATAAATGATGGACAATAAAAAGAACACAATGAATATGAGCAATAATTGGAAGTAATGAGATCAAGAGAATATGTTAGAGAGCAAAGAGAATGTTCTTATATTTCTTAGTATTGAATATTAGATGTCTACAAAATGAGAAGGATCTACTTTATATATAAGGGAGAAACCTAACATAGTACAAATGCATTTATTACAAAGTAAGATAGCTGGCACAGCTACCTAGTAATTTGGTGCAGACTGGTCCTATTCTTGCAGGTGACGCCAGTTTGGACTACGTGCCTAGGGAACTTCCCTCTTACCCTCGATAACCACCGACTCATGCTACATTGAGGTAGAGTGTGAGGATCCTTCAAGGCCAAAGCCTCGATCTATATCCCCGAATCTTCAGGGCCTTTTTTGAGGCTATGGGACAGACACAATGATCGTGAAAACGGGCCTCCTTATTTTGCCCGTATACAGATAGTCCCTGCATTTCTTATAATGAAACGATAAGAAACGGCCTCGAATCCCTACCCTTTTGGTACTTCAGTAGCGATGCCAGTCACATCTTGCCAAATGATTGACACGATAAAATAAGGTGTCAAACGGTTGCGTACACACAGCCCTTAAAAGCCTTTATACTGATTACAGCATCTGGTCTTCCTTTGGCTTCCTTCAACGTGCGTGTTGAGCCTCTATAAATACCTTTTCTCTCATTCTTTATTGTTCATTGCACCGCCAAGCCCTAAAAAAAGTTCCTTTTGTCTTCACTTTTGTTCTTTCTTTGAAATGCAATTTCCTTTTCTCCTCTGAAATCCTTTAAGAATGGAGAAAACTTCCACCTCTACTTCTTAGGAGAATGTAACCTCCTCCTCCTCGGTTTCAACTAAAGGCAAAGTAGCAGTGCCTTCTCACATCGGGGAATGCATTCCAGGATCTTTTGCAATGACTTCTGATTTCAAGATCGAGAAACCTTCTTCGAAGATGGGGCCTCGTGAGTCTGTGTCTCAATATATTATTTCAATAACAAACGTCGAGAGGGTGAGGAATGATTGTCACTGAGGAGATATGGTGCTTTTGGAGGTCCCTTCTCGTGAGGAAGATATAATTTCTCAGTGTTTATACTTACCCATTTACCATTGGGCCGGTGGGGCCATCTTTGCCTCCAATAGACCCTGTGATTCTCGACTTCTGCCAATGGTATCGAGTGACCCTCGGCCAGATTCACCATTCATTCTAACGCATTGTCTACATGATCAGGTATTATATGAACATGATTGGGGAGATGCCCTTCACCCTCGATCACCTGGTCAGAATGTATAACCCCCGTCTATTCTGTGGGGGCCTGATTAAGCTCACTGCCAAGCTTCGAGGGCCCTTTTTGCTTACATCAATGAAGTTGGGAACGGAGGGTGGATGAGCCACTTTGTCCGAGTTAGGACTTCGAACCTGAACATGGTGTAAAGGAGGTCGTTCCCTGAAAGGTGGAACATGGAACATAAGTAGATATGTTATCTAGCATCTCCTTACTTCTTTTTAGGTACATCTTTCCACGCGCTAATTTCTTCTACTGATGTAGCCATAGCAGATTACCCCGGTGCGGTTACAAACCTCTCGGGCTGGGTCGGCCGGCTGGACTCAATTTTTCCATATGCTGATTGAGTGTGGTGTGATCTATCCCAAGCTTGATAGGAAGACAAGGATCATGATGAGCCTTTACTCCCGGTGCGTCATACCTTTTAATCAGAATTTCTACCGATAGCATCCTTACTCCATGTGTTTACCTATTGCATTCGTGTAAGTTTGGGGAAGGTCCCCTTGATGAAGGAAACATCACCTGGTGAAGAGGATACACCGAGACCTGACGAAGGGAAGAAAAGACAAAGGGAACCGTCAAATGATCCTTCGGAATCCAAGAAGACCAAGGTGGAAGAAACTAAGGCCAACCCAGTAGCCTTAACTCCAGAAGCATCAGGGAGTCCCCGAGATAAAGGTGAGGGGGAAAATAATTTCTTGATAGCATATGAGGAAGGGGAAAACCCTATCGACCTTAACACCGGAGAGACGGTGTCTCCCGAGCCGGAGCTTGATGTCATCGTGGTCCAAATTCAGGCTGGAGAGGCCACTGAGGAAGTGTTGGGTGATGTTTCCGAGCTGGATGATGGCCAAAAGATCTCTCGAGATGAGACACATTCGGTAGGTAGTTCAGAGGAAACCAGTTCTAGAGCCATACTGGGACAAGAGACGCCTCGATTGACCCTATTGGTGTTGTTATTGTGAGTAATTCCCCTTAGGGAACGACCTTACCTCCTAAGAGAATTCAAGATGCCCAGAATGAAGAACCTTATGATGCAGGGGTGCCCATCGGAAGCAGAGATGCGTTTAAAGAGCCTTTAGCCGCTCCCGAGGGAATCCTCGAGCTTGATGCTTTACTCATCTTTAGTGAGATGAACAAGCTTTGTGAGCAGGTAGTTTTTGTAAATCCTGCCTATCGTCCTAATCTTTATCTTTCTAACTTGTCTTTTTCATGGCTTCAGGCCAGGGCGCTTTATAATCAAACTTTTGCTCAATTTTAGGCTGAGGTGACCCATCACGAGTGTGAGAAGACTCATCTTGTTGAATAGGTTACCTAGTTTCCGTTTGCTATTAACTGAATGTTTGCCAGATCCCAACGTTCTGACATCTTTGATCTGATTCGTGCAGTTTAAGAAGGAAGGTGCCCTTCTAAGGGAGGAGCTCCGAGACAGAGACTCCAAAGTTCTTGAACTCAAACGGCATGTGTGAGAGAGATAACTTCTGAGAGGGATACCCTCCAGGAAATAATCAGTTAGTCTGGCACCAGCTTCATGGTGCGAGGGAGGATAGTGACAAGTATAGAGGTCTTCATTCTGAGTTAGATGTTGCACTATCCGGGATCAAAACTGAAGCTGAGGCACTTATCTTTGCATAAAGAGGATGTCGTTGTGATAAACACTCAAGTCGGGAGAGGGCCTAATGGGGATAAATTGAAATTAACTTGAGACGTGGAGCATACTCGGTTAGAATCTCGGAGGCGAACTCTTGAGGATATACACGGGGGGTATCAGTTTGTTTGCCGAGCTCAAGAGGGTGAAGACCCTAGATAAGAAAATTGTTGTCTTGTTTGCTTTTGTAGGTGCGTCGGGTAGTGGCTTAGGAGATGATGAGAATGAAGGCGGAATCCCCATAGGGGAAGAGGCCGTTGAAGGTCCTAGGGCTGTAGCCGAAACTATTGCGGCACAACTTCCGGTGGAGCCATCAAAGATGTAGGCTCGATGATAGATTAGGGTTCTGTTCGGCTCCTTCCTTGTAAGGGTTTTTTAAGGCCTTGTAAACGTGCCTTTGTGAGCAATATGTATAAAAGGCTTTTCGTTTTTTATCACTTCTTTTCTCCTTTTGCCTTTGGGAATAATATGTGATGTTTTTTTGATAATCCATCCGAGATTTTAGACCTTGGGTTAGACCCTCGAATTTTTGCTACTGTTGAGCGACTCGTAACGATCGAAGGTCAGTCCCCGAGTGTTCTCGGGTTAGACCTGGCTCTTATACATTGGGTTGGTGCGACCTTTGATTTTAGTAATGGTGATGATGGCTCTTATGCGTTGGGTTAGTACGACCTCTTGTATGGGCTGGCTACAGTATCTCTTACACATTAGGTCGGTACGACCTCTTGTATGGGTTGGCGACAGTGGCTTTTACGCATTGGGTCGGTGTGACCTTTTAGTATAAGCCCGCATTTGAGCTCTTATATTTTTGCTCTCAGGTATATTTAGTTAACTATTTTAGGTTCAGTCTCCGAGTCGGTATCTACTCGAGCTCATTCGACCCTCAAGTTTTTGAATTTAAGGCAGGCCCTTAGGCTCTTACGCGTTGAGTTGGTACGACCTCTTATATGGGCTAGCGATAGTGGATCTTACACATTTGGTTGGTACGACCTCTTATATAGGATGGCAACAGTGGCTCTTACGTATTGGGTCGGTACGACCTCTTGTACGGGCTGGCGATAGTGGCTCTTACGCATTTGGGTTGGTACGACCTTTTAGAATAAGACAACGTTTGAGCTCTTATGCTTTTGCTCTCAGGCATATTTAGTTAATTATTTTGGGTTTAGTCTCCGAGTCGGGTATCGACTCGAGCTCATTCAACCCTCAAGTTTTTTAAATGTAAGGCTGGCCCTTAGGCTCTTACGCGTTGGGTTGGTACGACCTCTTATATGGGTTGACGATAGTTGCTCTTACGCATTGGGTTGGTACGACCTCTTATATGGGCTTTATGTTTCCCTTGTTAAGGACTTTTTGGAATTGTGTTTTCCTAACTCTTCGACGGTTTGATTAAAACCTTGATTGTGAGTCATTATATGGCGATGATCGAGCACCTCGGGAGGTTTAGCATTGTGGCTGAGTATCTCAAAGCCTTATAGTTTGTAGATAACATGGTCGAAGCTTTTATGCCTATGTCGAGGGTGGCCTATTTAATTGGTTCTTTTTGAAGTAATTTGAAGGCCTGTGATTTTATAGCGGTGGTCGGGCATCCCCCAGTTGCGTTAGTTTGGCTGGTACAGCCTTGTGACCATGGTCATTTATGTTTGGCCAGAGCCTTTCGGTCCTAGAGTGAAGTATTTTTCGGTGTCTATATAGAGGGTATGCCTTTTTAGGGGTCTTACAAGTTCAATATATAGCCTTAACTTTAAGATCAGGTTTATGCCTTTAGTAAGGTCTTACGAGTTTTACATGCCTTTGAGGTATACAGATATTGTCACTTGATACAAGTGTGGTTCACGCCTTGCTTGAGGTCTTACAGATATTGTCACTTGGTAAAAGTGTGGTTCATGCCTTGCTTGAGGTCTTACAGATATTTTCACTTGGCATAAGTGTGATTCATGTCTTGCTTGAGGTCTTACAGATATTGTCACTTGGTACAAGTGTGGTTCATGCCTTGCTCGAGGTCTTACAGATATTGTCACTTGGTAAAAGTGTGGTTCATGCCTTGATTGAGGTCTTATAGATATTGTTATTGCCTTATATAGGTATTACGAGATTGAGGCTGCCCGCATGTGCTCTTGAGGCCTCAGGTTTTGATAAGTCAATGGGAGTGGCGATTGGTGACCGCCCCCGAGTCATCGAAAGTTTCTTGGTTTGGGAGCCATTACTTGTAAACTTGGTATTGCCTCATTGAGGGCTTACGATTTCAGAGTTTCCAACCCGGAGGTCATGTGGCCTTGAGTTTCGACTCCAGTCCCCGAGTGTTTGGGACGTTTTTGGCTCTGGAGTTGTTTTGTAATCTTGATATTGCCTCATTAAGGGCTTACGAGTTTGAAGCTCCAACCCGAGGGTCGCATTGTTTCGAGTTGTTGACGCCAGTCCCCGAGTGTTTTGGACATTTTTTATAGAGGAGTCATTTTTGCAAAAATACTGAGCTTCTTTGAAACACGAAATGCTTTTGGAAAGTATTCTTTGATTATTTGGTGCAAGTATACATGTATTTGCTAAAGGGTCAGTTATTCTATTCGGACACGGTCCGATCAACCATTTAGCCGACATCATTCTCCTATCGAGACCTGATGGGCTTAAGGTCTTTTAATCTATGTTTTGATGATCTAACAAACTTTCTGTATAGAACCAGATAAAGGACCTGAAGCATGCCTGGTATAATCATTCAAGTTAATCAACTCAAGATAATTTGGGCAGTGTGCCTATAGATTTACAAGAACCATATTAGGGACCGGATCCCTTGGTGTTCCCCTGACAGAAGTATAAGTCAACTATAGAGCTGGAAAGCAACTACAGAAAGTGACTGCCTACAATTGTACACGTGACAGTGTAGCAGACAGTACAACAGTCCTTCCCATTGGGAAGCGGCATGTAGTAACCAAGAATTGACAACAACATTGTGAATTAACATCACCATGGTGATGTCTTTTGTAGTATAACAACTTGGTGCACGACACAAGAATGATTTGAGCATTTTTAGTGATATTATTTCAAGTTCTAGAAACACCTCTCTCAAGAACAAAGTTGTTGCAACCTTAAGGACCAGATCCAAAGATTGAAGATATCTTAATTCCTTAGGTTTGTTGAGTCTTTGTTATTTGTTCTTCATTTGTAACTCCTACTTATCTTAGTTAGAAGCATTATGTATGAAACACTTTGTAAATCATAAACCCTTGTGTTTGTGTCTTGGCTAGAGTTAGTCGAGTTGTGAATTCTTTGTAATAGAGTTATTACAAAGTGGATTGTATTGTTATTACAAGTTATAGTGATTAAAGTCTCTGTAATAGAGTTATTACAAAGTGGCTTGTAATAGTGTTATCACAAGTTAAAGTGATTGAAGTCTTTGTAACTAGAGAGTGACAAAGTGGCTTGTGGTAAGAGTATCACAAGTTAGTTAAGTTGAAGTCTTTGTAATGGATTCATTACAAAGTGGCTCGTAATAGGTGTTTAAAAGTTGGTGAAGTTGAAAGCCTACAAGTGTAGGTCGTGCTTTTTCTCCCTTGAGTTGGGATTTTTCCACGTAAAAATCTTGTGTCTCATTTACATATTAGTTCAGTAGTTAGCATTGTGAGAACTGATATAGGACCAAATCTCTATACGGTTTGGTTTATTAGTATCTTCAGTGGAAACTCATAGAGGACCAGGTACTCTCTAGTGTGCTGGACCCATATAAACTAACAATTGGTATCAGAGCAGGTTCTTTCTAAAAGGTTAACACCTAGAATGGCTACTCCACCTAATTTTGAGGAAGGACAATCAACCTACAAACCCCTAGATTCAATGGTCAGTATTACGGTTGGTGGAAGACTCGTATGCATGATTTCATAATGGCAGACGATTCAGAGTTGTGGGACGTCATTTGGATGGTCCACATTGTCACACCTCCTTTTGGCGCGCCCCTTACCCCGGGGGGTGGACGCGAGGGAGTTTTTCCATTTAAAGTGACAATATTCGAAATGGGATTATTTTGTTTATTTCAGAGTCGCCACTTGGAATAAATTATGGTGTCCCAAGTCACCGATTTATTTAAATCCCAAATCGAGGAAATTTCGACTTTCCAAATGAAGTCTGCGAACCAGAAATTCTAAGTAAGGAATTATGTTGACCCGAGGGAAGGTGTTAGGCACCCTCGGATCCCGTGGTTCTAGCACGGTCGCTTAAACTATTATAGATGGCCAAAATATCTGATTTTAATACATGTTATAACCTATGTGCTTTTAATCAATTTTAAACCGCTTTCATTAAATTAAAAACTATACATTTAAACCTTTAAACAGAACGGGTCTAATCTCAACCTGGACCCGGGCCCTAACGAATATGCAAGTCAAATGTGTGCCTGGGTCATTTATTTAACTTATATCGGGTAGGACGGTTATCGAAGCTCAACAACATTTTTTATTCACGCAAAACAAAATGTCCGTTCGAAATTATTTCTAATTACTCTATGGAAGCGATAATGCATGAGGTGATTCCGATTTTAACTTACTCTCTACCAATTAATCGAAAAGGCATTTGATTCAAATGAAAACCTTTTTAATAGAAGGCGAGCATTTATCTATCTTCTGATTTTATATATATACATCTCAAATTTCTCTTCTCCAAACTAGATTGGAAATATTTATTTGCGCGTGACTTATTAAATTAGGACAATTGATTAGTGAAAGGCTACAAATTAATAAGGAGACTAATTACTAAGTTACAAAGCTAATTCTAATGATTCATTATTGAATATGAAGTTATCTACTTGGAACTTACTGTTTTTATCTAAACCTTAATTAACACAAACTTTGAACTAAAAAAAATCAAGTTAGTACTAATGTTGACAGAATTTACATGCTATCGAGAAACATCAACTCAGTTTTACAGCCCGTGATTTAAATCGAAACATACAACAGTCTAAGTTATACAAATATACCTTACAACTAACAAATGTATATAACAAAATTAATCTAATTATGAAATAAACAGACAGCGATCCAGGCACGTAAACCCAATAAGCATTCTTATTTCAAACTTCAATTCAAGTCTACACCAACATGAGTTCGAAACTGTGTACCTGGAATTTCAACAGCAGAAAAATGGAGAAGGAAAGATCAGTAGCAGCTCAAGCAAAACAACAGTACAGCAGCACAGCAATACAGCAGCACGGATTCCAGCAACAACTAGAGCAACTAATGAAACAATAATAGACAGCCTAGTAGCGGATTGAAATCCCAGGAATAGATTAACCCAACAAGGAACTTAAGACAACCAATGGCAATTCCAGAAAACCAGACAGCAACAAACCAAACTCAAGTAAATCAGCAGAACCCTTCAAATGCCTTGAACACCCAAGTATAGAGCAGAAACAGAGAAAACTTAAACTGTTTCTGATCTCAAAATCAATGTAACAGTGTTACAGGGACACTGGCTACCTAAGACTGACTCGAATTTTCAAGAACTGATCCTTTCAAAGCTTTCTTAACTATTTAAATTCTCAAGCTCTTGAACTCTCTTAAATAGATTTTTAAGACCAAACAGACTCTCCAAGAAAATGGGTAAACTCCCCTTCTCTCTATTGCCAGAATCTCTCCTCACTGTTCTGAAACTTCCTTTTTATATCCCCCCAAAGGACTGAACTATTACAGCCTGTTAAAATGGCTCAGCCCTCCCATTTCCCCCCACTTCTTTTTGTCTAAGTATGGGACATTGCCTATTTTAAAACTCTTGGAGTTCAGAAGCTGTGGAATATCCTGCTGTCCAGCAGGTTCCACTAACCTATCCCACGTGCAATGCACATCTTTAACATTAAACTGAAACTGGTTTCTGATTTCCACTACTTAGTGTCTAACCAGGCTGTATTTTTGCACTAATAGACAGCACTTTCAATTAGTTTATTCATTAGTTTAATGGTGCATTGAGTACAATTAGTAGGCCAACTAAACTCTACATTTATCACAGTTAAACAGCTATAACCAATTCAACCTCTAATTCAAACAGTGATTCGGACCAAATTTAACAGTGTCAATAATATCATTTGTCCAAAACAGACCCATAAAACTAATCGACAATATTAATTTAATCAATTACAACGCATATCATTGATAACAAATAATCGACACACAACTCAGTGATTCATAGTTTCCGGGCAAAACAGGGGAAATACGAAACTAATTATTTGACGACATTAATCGAATCGAACATGTATCCTATAACAAACACATTTAAACCAACAAACAGAAGCAAACATCGACCAAATAAAAGGTCTTGAGAAGGAGAACAGAAAAATTAACAACAAATCGAAAAAGATGAAAAAATTATAACACAACTAAACTAACAAACAAATATAAAATAGATAAAGATATAAGAAAGAAAAGAAATACCTTGAGAGGAAAATCAGAAACAAAAACGGACTTGGACCAACTTGGACTTGAAATTTTTGAGGCCAAACGGTCCTTAATCGAGTGTTCTCAACTGAGAACGCTTCGACTAAGGTCCATTGAGTGACAAAAATCTTCAAACAGGCTCGAATCTTTTTTAGGGTTCTTAGGGCTCGGATTGGGGTTCAAATGGTTTGGGCTTGATTCGAACCAAACCAGTGTTGGTTTGGTTACGAGGGAGGTCAGAGGATTGTGAGGTATCAAATTGGGGGGGTTTGGCATAGGTTGAGTTTTGGCTCGAATCTTCGATTGAAGATTCGAGAAGATGTAGCTAGATTCGAGCCAAGGGGTTTGTGGATTTGGGTTCAGGGTGTGATGGAGGCTCTGTGGTGTTAAAATGGCGGTCACCGGCATCGTTGCCGCCGGGTTTATGGCAAAGGGGAGGGGTGGCGGCTAGCTAGGGTTTTGAGTCGTTTGGTTCGTCTCTGAGAGAGACGATGGAAGGGAGGTGCTTCGGCTAAGGGGGGCGAGGTAAGAGGTTAGTCTTATATAGTGGACGGGAGGCTTGATCCTGGCCGTTGGATGAAGTGAGATCGATGGCCAGGATCTTTTCATCAAGGGGAAATGGTGTCGTTTGGTTAAGTGGAGATTGGGTCGGTCTCAGACGGGAACGGGTCGGGTATCTGGGGGAAACCTGGAGCCATTGGATCGAGCGAAATGGACGGTTCCGATCAGACGCTCCAAAGCAATATCGTTTGGATAAAAGGAGGCCTGATCTGAGTCGTCCAGTTAATTTGATCAACGGCTCGAGATAGAAAAGCCAATACGGTGTCGTTTGTAGGCGTCTCTGAGAGAACTGGTCTTGGACTGGGTCACTGAGATGTTTGGGCCTGGTTTTGGTTTAGAATTTTGGCCCAAATCCGATTTGTTCCATATTTTCAACCCTTTTCCTTCTTCTTTTGATTTAACAAAAATTCCCAAAATTAAACTACACAAATATCAATTTAACACTTAACCACAATTAACACCAATTACAACATTTTAAAAAATACAAAATCACACAATGACGAAAAATAGGATAAAAATGCATATTTTTGTGATTTTACTCTAAAACCAAATTATGGTTTGATTAATTCCTAAATGCACAATTAAATCCTAAATATGCATGCAACATATTTTTGTGTTTTATATTAATTTAACAAATAAATACGCACAGACAAATGCAAGCAAATAAGAGAAAAATAACAAAAATTCACAGAAAATCACACGCAACACAAAACTATTTTATTTTGAATTTTTGGGAGTGATCCTCACATAAAGCAAAAATCACGTGCTCACAGCTACCCCTCTTTGCCCGGAAACACGAAGAATTTTCGTGCAAAGATAAATGAGCGGATACGAGCGATTTTTGCCCGTTCGAGTACTCTGTGTGAAGTCTTTTTGAAAGAGTTTGACCGAGCCTTTGCTTCGGGAGGCCTCCTACATATCCTGGGCTAAACAGGAATCAGGTCAATATAGTTCGGGAAGTTTTGGTAGCTGGGACTACCATGGAGTTGTGACCTTGCTGTTATTGTTGCTGCTGACCGCTTACTGCCCTCCTTATTACATCAAAAGGGAAAATCGAAGCTAAACTAGCTACGCCTATCAACTATGAGTTACAAGATTCCTATCTATAATTCTTTTGAAAACTTGATCTTGAGTCTTAGCTGATCTTGTTGTAGACTTCGATCTGAATCTTGATGCTCGTAGGTTGTAGGTGCTTGTTTATTTCTGCAACATTGAGTGAAACAAGATTGGCGGGGCTTGCGACTTCAATCAGACTTCGAGCAATCCGCGCCATTATCTGCTCCAATATTTGAGCTCGCCTTCTTTTGCTTTTCTTTTTTGTTCTTTTCTTCTTTTCTTCATTCTGGATTGAGACTCATTCGGTAGGCCAATCGGATCATGCGCCTCGAGATCAGACCTACTTAAGACAATCAAAGGCAAACAAACGAACGAAATTTTCTGCCCCAGTTTTGACTGGGAAAGTTTCGTGAGTTAGTTGCGACACGTATCTAGACCGACAAATTAGGATTATGTATCCTTATGAATGGATCCAGGTTGTGCTGGGAAATAGCCGGTTTATGCCGGGATTGGGAAAGAAAAGGCTCCTTGGGTTATGCCAGGGAGATCCGCGGGTTATGCCGGGATAGTCATCGGGTTATGCCGAGACTTGGAAAGAAAAGGCTCCTTGGGTTATGCCAGGGAGATCATCGGGTTATGCCGGGATGGTCATCGGGTTATGCTGAGACTTGGAAAGGAAAGGCTCCTTGGGTTATGCCAGGGAGATCCACGGGTTATGCCGGGATGGTCATCGGGTTATGCCGAGACTTGGAAAAAAGGCTCCTTGGGTTATGCTAGGGAGATCCACGGGTTATGCTGGGATGGTCATCGGGTTATGCCGAGACTTGGAAAGAAAAAGGCTCCTTGGGTTATGCCAGGATAGTCATCGGGTTATGCCGAGACTTGGAAAGAAAAGGCTCATTGGGTTATGCCAGGGAGATCCACGGGTTATGTCGGGATGGTCATCGGGTTATGCCGAGACTTGGAAAGGAAAGGCTCATTGGGTTATGCCAGGGAGATCCACGGTTTATGCCGGGACGGTCATCGGGTTATGCCGAGACTTGGAAAGAAAAGGCTCCTTGGGTTATGCCAGGGAGATCCACGGGTTATGCCGGGATTTCTAGGGAATGGGATCCTATGCTATCATGAATTTTCTTTTGGGATTTTTATTTTTTACTTCTTTTCTTCTTTCTTTCGATTTTTTTTTAACTTTATTCTTATGTCCTTTATTTAAACACAATGCATGAGAGATCAGAGGAGAAACTTCCATTTTGGTCAATTTTCTGCTACGAAGTTGTTCCAATGCTTGTGTATTGTTTTTCTCTTCTTTTTTTTCTTTTTTTTTTTTCAAGTTGCGTCCATTTCTTGTATGGTCGCCAGAATCACACCCGTTTTAACCTTCAACAAAGAACAATTTGTTAGTTTTAAAAACAGTGGTTGGTTTTGTGGCCTTGATCATCTCAATTGCTTGATTGCGGTCTCTTTCCGTCGAGAAACTTGCTACTCGCAGATCTTAAAAGGGGAATTCTCTTGATCTTGACAAACTCAAACTTTTAGGTCTTCAAGATGATTCGCCCGTGTGGGGCACTGGCCTTTTGCTTCATTCTATTCCTAGAACCTTTGCCTTTGGCCTTCTTTCTTTTTAAGAGGCTTTTCCTTAGGGAACATCAACAAACAATGGTCAGTCAAGATTGGACTAACGCACTAGCTGAGGCTGGGCATTTTCTTTGGCTTTGTTAGGTGGAGCCCAGTGAGACCAATTCTGCCACCTTTTCCTTTTTAACAAGTTTTGGAGTTTAGGGTTAAACCGAAGGGGATCCCAAGGAAAGAAAAACGAACATGGAGTGGAAGAGATGAATTAAAAAAAAATAGAAACGTCCCTTTCGGGGATAAAAAAAACTTATCTGGGGTGCATGCTGACTTCAAATGGACATGACATGCTTCTTGGACTGGACGCCCGACCTGTACCACTTCCGGCTTCTTGCAAATCCATTGATTCGCATTTCCGAACCAGGGAACTTTGCCAGTACTTCTAGTGATGGGATACCTCTTTTTTGGCCAATAGCGCCCTTTGTGGGTTTTCGCTGATAGACCTCTCTCGTTTCTCTTCTCAACATTGACCGATAGTGCTCTTTGCGAGTTTTCACTAAACAGACTCTCTCATCTTGGTTTCTCTACTCCCGTCGCCTCATGGTGCCCGAAGGTTTTCACCGATAAGACTCTCTCATTTATTTCTCTCAATTTTGAATGTCTGTATTCCATCTATGATCTTCTCTTAGCATTCCCGTTTTTGGCAATTGATCCGAAGGACTTGCGTTTGGTCTTGGGTAAAAGAATTGTGGACGGGAGTACAACTTTGGAATCATTTGGTAAACTCATGGTCAAACCATTATAACATCTGCCCCAGTTTCAATTTTGGGGGAAGATTGGATTTTGGTTTGGCGTAACTGAACCCCTTGAAGGAGGCTGCCTACGTATCATTTCGGAATCAAGTCAGAACGTAGTTCAAACTATCATTTTTTTTAAAATTATTCTTTGTGTTTTTGGATGGTTGATGGTGGTTTTGGATTCCAAAGAGGGTAGCCAAAGAAAGGTAACCGGCTCAAAATGGTTTGCAAAAAGGGTGGATAGTGTTTGGGTAGCGGGGACAAAAGCCTTCATCATCTCAAATGCGGCAAGAACATCATCGAAGTAAACTTAGACATAGTACATTTTGACTGCGTCTATGTTCACTGCCGTTTCGGGATCATTTCCTTCAACATCACCCAGATATAATGCTCCTCTCGGTAGTATTTTCATGATGATGTATGGACCTTTCCAATTAGGAGCGAATTTTCCTTTCGCTTCCTGGTGATGGGGAAGAATGCGCCTCAACACCAATTGTTCGACTTCAAAATTCCTGGGTCGCACTTTCTTGTTGTAAGCATGGGCCATTCTTTGTTGGTACAACTACCCGTGACAGACCGCCGCCATTCTCTTTTCATCTATTAAGGTCAGTTAATCCAAGCGAGTCTTAACCCACTTGATATCTTCAATCTTTGCTTCAACAATGGTTCGGAGTGAAGGAATTTCTACCTCTGCCGGTATCACAGCTTCGGTTCCATAAACCAGCAAGTATGGGGTGGCTCCTACCGATGTGCGCACCGTGGTGCGATATCCCAGTAAGGCGAAAGTCAACTGTTCATGCCACTGTCTGGAACTCTGGATTGTCTTCCTCAAAATCTTCTTGATGTTTTTGTTCGCTGCTTCAACGGCGCCGTTGGCTTTGGGCCGATAAGGAGTGGAGTTCCTATGCGTTATTTTGAATTGTTCACATACATCTCCCATCAAATGACCATTCAGGTTCGCCATGTTATCTGTGATAATAGTTGCAGGAATGACGAAACGACAGATAAGATTTGAGTGTACAAAGTCTACCATGGCTCTTTTGGTGACCGACTTGAGAGTGATGGCCTCGAGCCATTTTGTGAAATAATCGATAGCGACCAATATGAATCTGTGCCCATTAGATGACTTTGGCTCAATAGGACCAATGACGTCCATTCCCCAAGCGACGAAAGGCCAAGGCGCCGACATAGGATGTAGCTCTGTTGGAGGTGCATGAATCAGATCTCCATGCACCTGACACTGATGGCATTTTCGGACGAAACTGAAGCAATCTTTTTCCATAGTTATCCAATAATAACCAGCTCGTAAGATTTTCTTGGCCAAAACATACCCGTTCATATGAGGCCCACACACTCCTGCTTGTACTTCTTGCATGATTCTCCCGGCTTCCTCGGCGTCAACGCATCTTAACAGGTTGAGATCCGGGGTTCTCTTGTACAAAACTTTGCCGCTCAAAAAGAAACCACTTGTATGTCGCCTGATGGTTTTCTTCTGATCTCCAGTAGCATGTTCGGGGTACTCTTGTGTTTTCAGAAACCTCTTGATATCATGGTACCATGGCTGGATATTTGGCCCTGCCTCGATTACGTTGCAGTAACCGTGTCTTTCCCTGATTTGGATTTCCAAAGATCGACGTAGGCATCGCCTGGATAAGGTAGCATTGAAGCTAATGTGGCAAGTGCATCAACTAGTTTGTTGTGACACCGCGGGATGTACCTGAATTCTATCGATGTAAATCGCCTGCCGAGATCTTCCACGTGCTGTCGGTAAGGAATGAGCTTGACATCTCGGGTCTCCCATTCACCTTGGGCTTGTCTGATAATCAGATCGGAATCTCCCATGATCAGTAAGTCTTCGACATCTTGGTCAATTGCCATATTCACGCCCATCATGCAGGCCTCATACTCAGCTGTATTGTTTGTGCAAAAGAAATGGAGCCTAGCTGTAGCTGGGTAGTGCTGACCGGTGGGAGAGATCAAAATTTCCCCAATCCCTACACCTTTGGCGTTTACTTCTCCATCGAAGAACATTTTCCAAGCATGGGCGTCTTTAGGGACTGCTTCTATTGTGTTTACCTCCTTATCTGGAAAGTAGGTATTCAATGGTTGGTACTCCTCATCAATCAGGTTTTCGGCCAAGCGATCTGCCAATGCTTGGGCTTTCATTGCCGTGCGGGTGACATAGACTATGTCGAATTCAGTAAGCAGAATTTGCCATTTTGCCAATCTTCCGATGGCCATTGGTTTCTGGAATATGTACTTCAAAGGATCCAACCTGGTAATGAGGTGAGCGGTGTGAGCCTGGAGATAGTGTCTCAACTTCTGAGCGACCCATGTCAAGGCACAGCATGTTCTTTCCAACAAGGTGTACTTGACTTCATAACTAGTGAACTTCTTGCTCAAGTAGTAGATCGCCTGCTCTTTCTTCCCTGTTGCATCATGCTGTCCAAGGACACAGCCAAAAGAGTTTTCTAAGACTGTCAGATACAAAAACAGAGGTCTCCCTTGTTCTGGCGGGACCAAAATAGGTGGATTCGACAGATATTCTTTGATTTTGTCGAAAGCCTCTTAACACTCAACTGTCCTTTTGATTGCGGCATCTTTCCTCAGCAACTTGAATATGGGCTCGCATGTGGAAGTCAATTGAGCGATGAATCGGCTGACGTAGTTCAATCTGCCCAAGAGACTCATTACGTCTTTCTTTGTCCTTGGCGGAGGTAAGTCTCAGATAGCTTTTATCTTTGTCGGATCCAACTCGATACCTCTCCTGCTGACTATGAAACCCAGAAGTTTGCCCGATGGGACTCCGAAGGCACATTTGGCCGAGTTCAGCTTTAAATCATACTTTCGCAGCCTCTCAAAAAATTTCCTCAAGTCTCGAACATGATCGTCTTGAGTTCTGGACTTGACGATCACGTCGTCCACGTACACCTCTATTTCTTGATGTATCATATCGTGGAAGATAGCAGTCATGGCCCTCATGTATGTCGCTCCGGCGTTCTTCAAACCGAATGGCATAACTCGATAACAGTAAGTGCCCCAAGGTGTGGTGAAAGCGGTTTTCTCAGCGTCTTCCTCATCCATCAACACCTGGTGATATCCCGCATAACAATCCACAAAAGACTGTATCTCATGTTTGGCACAGTTGTCAACAAGGATGTGGATGTTGGGCA
>MU736084.1:0-10595 GCA_026770625.1 Nicotiana glauca
ATATATATATATATATATATATATATATATATATATATATATTTATATATCTTTCTTTTTTTGTAATTTTCCATTTTTGTGACTAAAATAAAGTAAAAAAGTCAAAATTAGCTGAAACAGCTATAGGAGACCTAAATTAAATATTTACATGCTAAAATTTGAAAAATCTTGGGGAGGGTCAAAAATCACACGTCTATAATGTCCTGGTGTCACACCTTATTTTTTACATCTACCCCGAAGGATAAAGTATATAAGAGAGTTTTTCCATTTAAAGTGACATTATTCGAAATATGATTATTTATTCAATTCAGAGTCGCCACTTGGGATAGGTTTGGCTTTTGGTGTCCCAAGTAACCGGTTTATCTTGAATCCCAGATCGAGGAAATTTCGACTTCCCGAATGGAGTCTGCGAACCAGAAATTCTGAATAAGGAATTCTGTTGACCAGACGGAAGGTGTTAGGCACCCCCGGATCCCGTGGTTCTAGCAAGGTCTCTTAAACTATTATAATTGGCTAAAAATCTGATTTTTAATACATGTCATCCTATAGTGCAATTTTGAATTAATTACCGCTTTTAATTAATAATTTTTTAGGAGATTGAACGTCGTTTAAAACATATTTTTGGATCACGTCACATGAAATGCATCCGAATCCTCGACACATTTTATTCAACGTTTTAGGATTTGGATTTGGGTCACATGAAATACACACCCGAATTTAGGAAGGTAAATTTATTAAAGAACGCGCCTAAAGCAACTAACGTATTATTAACTTTGCGGGAGGCCATAAAAATTCGCTAAATGGCACGTCCCGAGTACTAAACATTTTTT
Source organism: Nicotiana glauca (assembly GCA_026770625.1). NCBI lineage: Eukaryota > Viridiplantae > Streptophyta > Magnoliopsida > Solanales > Solanaceae > Nicotiana > Nicotiana glauca. The sequence continues at coordinate 831 of MU736084.1, forward strand.
AAAAGAAGTAATCAAAGAGGGCCACGCGATTTGTGATTTTATTTGGCGCGGCGCACCTTGTTTTATTTTGAAGGCCATCCTAAAAGAACTATTATTTTCTATTAAGGTTTATCTCTAAAAGGCCTAATTAATTAATAAGTGAATCAATTACTATTAAAAATATGCAAAGGGACTCGGGCTTCAAGATCAAGTCCGAATTCAAACAAAGAGATCTTCATTATTTAGTATCCCTTTAATTCAAATTCACTACTTAACTTAAAAGCCCAAGTCTATAATTCAATTTTTTTTTTACAATTATCCAAATCCAAACTTTTAAAAATAAGACTTTCAGCAGACATTCAGAATTTTGGGCCTCAAAATAAACTCCATACAAAGGCAAAAAAATTGGGCTTTAAGCCCAAGTAGGCACAGGCCTCCAGCCCAATGGAACTTAACTGAAGGCCTTCGTGATATTTTGGGTAGTGATCATGTAACTGGATCAAGTTAGGCCCAAACTTACGGCTTGGGTAGTCCAGGCATCACTTTGAATCAAATTGAAACTTGAATTACTATGCTAACTGATTTTAAAACCAATAGTGATGCAATCTATGGGCTAATACCAAGACTTAAATTCTGGTTCATATAAAACATGAATTAAAATTGAAAGAACACATTGAGAAAAGGCGTTTTGAGATGAAATTTCACATACTAATAGCATAGCAATATTTTATCACGTGAACTTCATAGACTAGCAGAGAATCGATTTTACAAACAGGCCTGAAATGCACTATCTTATTAGCTTAACTGAAAGCAAACTCGCCTATAACTCGTAAATCATGTGAGACTATTGAATTATTAGGCTTAACTAAGTAAATGACTTCGATACTCAAGTCACAGGATCAACAGAGGGGTTCTAGGTCGATAAACATGAAGAAATGTATAAACTAATACTCCCTCCGTTCCAATTTACGTGAACCTGTTTGACTGGCCATGAAGCTTAAGAAAATAATGAAGACTTTTGAAATTTGTGGTCCTAAACAAGTTCAGATGGGGCCTAGAGTATTTGTGTGTTTATAAAAGCTTCTCATTAAGGGTAGAGTTGTAACTTTAAGCTAAATTATTATCAAATTTAGAAAGGGTTCATTCTTTTTGGAACGGACCAAAAAGGAAATAGGTTCACATAATTTGGCATAGAGGGAGTATTGTAATTCAAACTAACATTTTCTTTTAAATTCCAAATAACGAAATACTACAACTTAAATTAGCTACACTAAGCAAGCACCATTGAATATCCTACTCGTATAATTTCTGAAGTAAAAGGAAAAACAGTCCAATTATTACAACCATCGGAAGTCCAGGTTCATTAAATTTCAAATACTACTACAATATAATCTAACATGTAAACTACTGTGCACACAAGTAAACTAAACATGAAATTAACATGAGTAATTTGTCATTTATTCAATAATTCGAATACACTTGTGGATTTAGTTCTTCACACATCATTTGAGGTTGAAGAATACCTTGAATTAAAGCAAAACAAAAGGAAAGGATCAGCCCAAACTAACAGCAGAACAGCAGGTGTAATTCAGCAGGGAATTATCAACAGCAGTAGAATCTCAACAGCCAACCAGCAGATCAACAAACAACCCAGTAGACTAATACTTTCAAAATCTGAGAAGAAATATCACGAATAGGAACCGGCAGAATCAAACCATTTTTTGAATCTATGAATGTTTGGAAGATGAAAAACTGGGCAGATCTAATGTAACAGTATTTTTTGTAGAAGTTTTATGTTATTTTTGGTTTTTTCCAGAATTTCTAAGATCTAGATGAACTTTCTACTCTCAGATTTCAGTTTTTGGTTTTGAATTTGAATTTCAAATTTTTCAGCCTTCAAAACTTGTTAGGCAAGTTAGTAGAGACTGGCTTTTATAGACAAAAATGCTAGGGGCTCTTTCAGATTTCATTTTTCACCTTTAATCCCTCTTTTATTTCAGTTTTTGCTTGAAAAGTCCTTAAAAGACTGACTTATGTCTCAATCTTAACACTAAGTTACTGAAATTCTATTTTGAACCCCAACTAGAAGGTTCTAGGGCTTTCTAATTCATGTTTCTGCAAGATTCTTATTATCTGAAAAGCCTATACTACCCATGAATTCAATCTGAAATTGCGAACCTAACAAACTAACCCCCAACCCAGTTAACCTTAGTCCAAACTAACCATGGTTAGTCAGTCAAGGGTTGGGGTATTCGGCTATATCCAAACCAATCTTTAAAAAAATCAATTTAACTAATCACATTATTTCTAATTATAACCTAGGATAATCAGTGAACTAACAATTAACAATAAACGAACATGATTAAAATCAAATTAACAGTAACATCTATGGATCAATTAATTGAAACCAAACACAAAATCAAACAAACCAGAAAAATCAAAGCAAAACAGAACAGAAATTAAACCAAAATAGAAACAAAAACAGACTTAAAGGAGCAAGAATCAATTAAAACCCTAAGAATTCTAAATCAATTAACAAGGAAAACAATTGATCGGGGAGGGAATATCACATAGAAAATCAAATGAAAAGGAAATCTCACTGATTTTGATATGACTTTCGAACTTAAACCCCAAACGATGTTATTAGCCTATTTTGGGGTCAATCAAACACTTGAAAATCCGAAACTGAACCCTAAATCCAGGATTCGAGTGGTTTTGTCTAGATTTGAAAGAAGGCAGTTTGAGATATAGAGAGAGGGGGTTAAGGTGAGTCTAGGGTATAAGTTTGGTTAGGTTTGGAAGCGGCGCTTCCACCAGAGGACAATGGCGGCGGCTAGGGTTTTGAAATTTTGGAGGCTTCCAGTGAGATTTGAGTGGGGATAATTAAAGGGTCGTGATGAGGGGGAAGAGAAGACGCCTTGGTGTGAAATTGGAGGCCGTTTGATGAGTTAGGGTTTTGGAGTCAGATCTTCTATTCAAGATTCAAGGAATTCGGCGATGATTCGAAGGAAAGTAAGGTTGGATTCGTAACGAGGAGGTTGAGATGGGGTAGTGGTATAAATTTGGACGATTTTGGGTGATCGCCGCCACCGTGGGGCGATTTCCGGTGGCGGTTTAGGGCGGAGCCGGCGAGGTTATCTCTGATGACAGTGGGAGTGAGAGAGACGGCTTAGGGGGTAGGGCTTATCCGACACTTTTATATTAAAAGCACCCCATCTTCTCGACCGTTAGATCAAGAAACATAGACGGCCGAGATCGAATGCCACTAAAACGGGGTCGTTTTGGGGTAACAAGAGTGGACCGAGTAATTTTGGGTTTGGGCTGTACTGGGAACGGGTTTTGGATGGTTTGGGCCAATTTTAGAGGTGTTTAGCCGGGTTTGGTCCAACAAATTGAGTAGTTTACGAAGACAATGATTTTCTTTTAATTTTCTCTTCATTTGCTTTCTCTTTTTTTTATCACTCATTTTATTTCTGTTTTTTTGTTAAATAAAAATAAAGACCTGACTTAATTCTAAAACTAATTAAATTTCTAAAACTAACTAGATCATAATTTAAAAAGAGAATTAAACAAGAAATTGAAATTAAAGTTAGAAATGCAAAAAGGACTATTTTTATTATTTTCTTTCATTTTGTAATGTTAATTAACTAATAAAAAATACTTAAATGGGTCCTAAATGTAAGCATGCTATTTTGTATTTTTTATGAATTATATCAATTAAAAATGCACCAAAAATGCAAACAAACACAAAATCATGCAATTAAATCCTAAAAATCAACTAATAAAAGAAAAATCCTAATTCTAAGAAGTCTATAAGACTAATTTAAGCAAGGCAAAAATCACGTACTCACAACTGCCCCTCTTTGCTCGGAGACATGAAGGGTCTTCGGGAAAAAATAAATGAGCAATTATGAGAGATTTTTGCCTGCTTGACACTCCATGAGAAGCATTTTGAAAACCGTCTGACCGAACTCTGCTTCAGAGGTTGCCTACATATCCCTGGCTAAAAAGGAATCAGGTCAGTGTAGTTCTGGAAGGTTTGGTAGCTGGGACTACCAGGAGCTGTGATTTCACTGTTGTTGCTGCTGTTACTGCTTGCTGACCTCCTTATTACACCAAAGAGAAAATCAAAGCTAAGCTAGCTATGCCTATCAACTATGAGTTACAAGATTCCTATCTATAAATCTCTTGAAGCTTGATCATGAGTCTTAGCTGATTTTCCTGTGGACTCCCATTCGAATCTTGATGCTCGCAAGTTGTAAGTGTTGTTTCTCTCTGCAGAACTGAGTCAAAACGAAACAGGCGGAGCTTGCGACTTCAATCACGTTATGAGAAATCCACACCTTTGTTTGCTTCAACATTTTGAATTTATTTCTTTTTATTCTTTTCTTCTTTTCTTTATTCTGGATTGAGACTCATTCCATTGGTCATCTCGCACCCTGTGCCTCGAGGTCAAACCTTCTTAAGACACCAAAACAAACAAACGAACGAAATTTTTCTACCCCAATTTTCACTGGGAAAATTTTGTGAGTTAGTTGTGACACATGTCTAAGCGATAAAATCAGGATTGTGTATCCTTGGGAATGAAGCCTTAAATTGGGAGGATTACCAGGTTATACTAGAAAAATGATCGGGTTATAACGGAAAAGAAAAAGATCCTCGGGTTATGCCGGGGAGATCCACGGGTTATGCCGGGATTGAAAGAAGGAAAAAGGTTGCTTGGGTTATGCCAGGGAGGTCCACGGGTTATGCCGAGATTGAAAGAAAAGGCTCCTTGGGTTATGCCAGGGAGGTCCACGGGTTATGCCGGGATTGAAAGAGACAGGTTCCTTGTGTTATGCCAGGAAGGTCCACAGGTTATGCCGGGATAAAGGAAAAGGTCCTTGGGTTATGCCAGGGAGGTCAGCGGGTTATGTCGGGATAAAAGAGAAAGGTCTTTGGGTTATGCAGGGAGGTCCACGGGTTATGCCGGGATAAAAGAGAAAGATCCTTGGGTTATGCCAGGGAGGTCCACGGGTTATGTCGGGATAAAAGAAAAAGGTCCTTGGGTTGTGCCAGGGAAGTCCGCGGGTTTTGCCGGATAAAAGAAAAATGTCCTTGGGTTATGCTAGGGAGGTCCACGGGTTATGGCGGGATAAAAGAAAAAGGTCCTTGGGTTATGCCAGGGAGGTCCACGGGTTATGCCGGGATAAAAGAAAAGGGTCCTTAGGTTATGCCAGGGAAGTCTGCGGGTTATGCCGGGATAAAAGAAAAAGGTCCTTGGATTATGCCAGGGAGGTCCACGGGTTATGCCGGGATAAAAGAAAAAGGTCCTTGGGTTATGCCAGGGAGGTCCACCGGTTATGCCGGGATATCTAGGAAATGGGGCCCTATGCTACCATGATTTGTTTTTGGGATTTTTCTTTTTCACTTTTTCTTTTTCTTTCTTTCTTCTCTTTTTTTTTGGATTAAAACACATGAAAGAATATTGGGGGAACTTCCCTTTTTGGTCGGTTCCCTGCTGCAAAGCTGCTTCAGCGCTTGCGCATTTATTTTCCTTTTTGGGTTGCACCTGCTTCTTGCATGGTTGCTTTGAATTACACTTGTTTTAACTTTCAAACAAAGAACAGTTTGTGAGTTTGAAACGGTGGTTGGTTTTGTGGCCTTGATAATCTCAATTGCTTGATCCCGGCCCAGTTTTCGTTGAGAACTTTGCTGCTTGCTGGTTTTGAGGGTGAATCTCTTTCAAATCGAAAGGACTCAAATTTTAGGATTTCATGATGACTCGCCCGTGTGGGCTCTGGCCTTTTCACTTTATTCTGCTCTTAGGACCTTTGTCTTTGGCTTTCTCTCCTTTCCAATGTCTTTGTTTTGAAAGCATCCATATTCATGGTCATTCGAGATTGGCTTGACGCACCCGCTGAAGCTGGGTATTTTCTTTGGCTTTTGCCAGGCGAAGCCCTATAAAACTAGTCCTGCCACCTTTTCTCTATAATAGTCTCGGAATTAGAGTTAACCGAAAGGGATTCAAAGAAGAAGTATACAAAAGGCAAGCATATGAGTTTAAAGAGAAGCGTCCCTTTCGGGGAAAAAGAAGGACTCATTTTATTTCTGTTTTTTTGTTAAATAAAAATAAAGAGCTGGCTTAATTCTAAAACTAATTAAATTTCTAAAATTAACTAGATCCTAATTTAAAAAGAGAATTAAACAAGAAATTGAAATTAAAGGTAGAAATGCAAAAAGGACTATTTTTGTTATTTTCTTCTATTTTTGTAATGTTAATTAACTAATAAAAAAAATACTAAAATGGGTCCTAAATGCAAGCATGCTATGTTATATATTTTATGAATTATATCAATTAAAAATGCACCAAAAATGCAAACAAACACAAAATCATGCAATTAAATCCTAAAAATTAACTAATAAAAGAAAATCCTAATTCTAAGAAGTCTATAGGACTAATTTAAGTGAGGCAAAAATCACGTGCTCACACCTGGCCGGAGGGGTTACTCTGGAAACAACATTCCATGTCATGAACCAGGAAACGACCTACAATGCCATCATATGATGACCATGGATATACGCCATGTGAGCCGTCCCTTCAAGCTTCTATCAAGTAATCAAATTTCCCACCCCAAGGGGGATATTCAGAATCTGAGGCAAGCCATGTACAGCCCAAGAATGCTACCAGATCGCCCAAGATTTCACACACACCAAACAACTAAAAGGGGCAAGTGCGGAAGCATAGCAATCAGCCGTGTCGGGAATTAAACCCGACATACAAGTAAAGGCCATCAAAGACCCGGACATCGTGGAAGCTTGAAAGACAACCATAGAAGACCTCGATCTGCATTCACAGCTGTTTCGGGATCATTTCCTTCAATATCTCCCAAATACATTGCTCATCTGTCGATGCCCGATTTTTTCTTGTGAAATCCGGTTTACGACATTCAGTAAAGACAACACTATTCCAGTTTGGGAATTGGATTTTTGATTTGGATAGTTGCCACCTAATGATTATAGTGCATTAGTACACTTTAAGAAAAAAATTTGAGATGAAAACCAGAGTTTGGGTAAGGGCTAGAAATTATCTTGAGGGGAAGGTATTAGGCACCCCCCAAGATCCACTAGTGTGGTTCCCGGCCATGCTACAATTGTGACTTTAAATGCGAACAACAAGTAGACAAGCAAGCATTGCAAATACGATGAAACCATTCACATAACAATTGCAAATAAAAAAACAAAAGGATTTAAAAGTGCTGAAATCTAGAAGGAAGTAGTTTTATAATCACAGAAAAGTGTGAGAGAAAAAAAGGGTCAAATAATTGATGCAAGAAACTTAAAAGAAGTAAAAGAAGTGGAAGTTAAAAATCGGACAACTTTTAAAATTCTGAAAATAACAAACTAATAAAGTGGGAGGGGGGTCCTAGGTTTATATATCACATGGATCATTTACACAACACCGGTATCCAATTGTACGTGTAGTGTTATCGTGTGATCATCATCTCCATGTCTACCCTTCCCACCCTGTTAAGGTATTAAAGCGCGGAATGGTATCGTTACTTATTGCATGCTATTACCCGCCCCAATCCTATCAGTCCCGGAGGCAAATGGACTACTAATCCTAAAGGGAAAGGGGTTTGGGGATTTTAGAAGTTTTCAAAGGAAAAAATGCTAAGGCGTCAACCAAAACACATAAGTGCAAATAGAGGGAATCGGGCAAGCAAACGGGGCTCAAATATGCCTCCATAAACCAGCAAAAGTCATAGAATTCAGCATGTCTTACACGTACTATTTTGGGTCTTAATTAAATAAAGCGACGAGCGGACTGGTTCAACGCATATTTTTAGGCAAAAAGTCTACATTAGGCTTACTCGAATGCTGTTGACTAAACCCGATCTAATAGTTAATCCTCTAAGTGTTGGTTAGACTAGGTGTGATGTATACTGATTTTAGATAAAAAGATGCATACTGAAAAAGGGGTTACCAATTTTAACAGGACATTACGAGTTCAGCAGTTAATATTACCTCTATGCAGATTCGAGATTTCCTATAGGCATGCTTTATATATGTATGCTGATTTAGACACCTTTTAGACGTTAACAAACGTCCTAGGAACATGGTATCTATATGCAGCTCTTGTTATTAAACCTATAAACTGTTTGCCTAGTAACATTTATAAATCAGAATGCTGTAGTATATAGACCGTATTTTATTGAACAATTGGAAGTTAATCCTGTAGGCAGGATATCTATGCGCGGAGACGCAGAATTTATGAGTGAATCCTATAGGCATGATTTCTAGGTATGAGTTTGCAGAAGTTAAAAGTTAACCTATAGGCATGATATCTAGGCGTATTNTGTGTGTGCAGAAATTAAAAGTTAACCCTATAGGCATGACATCTAGGTGTGAAATTTCAGAAATCATAACAAACTCCTATAGGCATGATTTCTAGGCGTGTGTGCAGAAATTAAAAGTTAACCGTGTGAAATTGCAAAAATCATAACAAAATCCTATAGGCATGATCTCTACCCTTGATGCATAAAAATAAATCCCAACCCCCCGTTTTATTAAAGTTCCCCAAGCTTGCACAAGTTATTACAACCCAAAAGAAATGAACTGGAATTAAAAAAATACATCAAAAATCCTCAACTACATACGAGCAGCCTAATCCAGACTTGAGGCCTAATAATATGAGATTGAGCCACTTCCGAGATCCAGATTTCCAAGCCTTCTCTCATCTAGGGTGTTTCAGAGATCCAAGGGATTTCAGGAACCCCAGGCAGTGCATACACCCAAGATGTTAATCAGAAATTGAGTTGTGCAGTGTGGAAGGGCCAGCCCTTATGTGTCCAAGTTCAGAGGGAGCTCAAGGGTCCCAAGGCAAGGCTCACACAAGAGGGGCAGAACTTAAGTTCTAAGAATGAGTGTAAGTGCAATAGAAAGGGTAGGGGGCTACCCAAGCAGGCTGGTGGTCATGCCCAACCACAAAAATATACTGGCACACCCTGACCAAACTTGTTGATCAAGCATTTAGAGAGTAAAGACCTACTGGAGGTCAAGCCATGGCCTGAACAATAATTAGAAATACTGGCAAGCCGAGGCTGTTACTCAGCACATACAATAAGAGAGTGGGGATTGGAAATTGACAAAGCTTAGGGCCCAAAAGGGTCCAGTTCATATCCATGGACAATGATTTCAGACATTACCATATTTCTGAACCATAACTTAAAGCATATAAAGGGGTATGGGGGTTTGGGATTCATAAGATAGCAAATAAACACCACACGACTGACAGAATGCACACATAGATAAACTTTAAACTGCAAGGGAAAGGGAACATATTACAACATGCTAATAACACATCTTGATTGCAGAAAACATGAGTAGAAGTGGATAGGAATGAAAAACATGTTGTTGTTGAAGCTTGTAAATTAATTAGGACATACCAGTAGAGAAGCAAAGTGTAGAAAAATATAGCAACAAGAATCCACAATCTAGCCTTGGCTTCCAGTCGGCTAGACAAAGCAACATCACAAGTAGCAGAAAGAGAGAGAGAGTTTTTTAAGTGTAAGATTGATTTTTGAGCTCAGATTGTTCCTCTGTGTTCATGTGTTTGAAAGAGAAGAGTATAGGTATTTATAGATTTGAAAACGTGTAGAGAAATAAGGTAATAAGTAAAATTAAAACACAAACATGGAAACAATCGCCATTCAGAATCAATTAACCCAAGTGATTGCCTTTTAATTAGGGAAACACTATTTAACGGGTCAGTAGACCTAATTAAGGAAAGAAAATCAGTTTTGG
>MU736084.1:11633-48583 GCA_026770625.1 Nicotiana glauca
TCAGTCACAAGATCAAAGGAATCAAGATCAAACAAGAAAGGAACATGATTCTGCACTTCACTATATAAATAGCAAGGAATGAACAAGCATGTAGTGTTAGACATGTTGATGAAAGAAGCAGCACAAACATATAGTAGCATTAGGGTAAGCTAGGGTTCAGTAGTAAGAAAATATTCGAAGCACAGTAGTCAAGCAGGTCAAGTAATCACATAGAAACAACATTGAAGAAGACATAGAAGCAAGTAAAGGGTCTCAGAGTAGGAACAAGTGAGAAAACTTCTAAAAAAAATTAGGGCTTTAATAGTAACCAGGTTTTGCAAGATGGTAAGAACTTAAAATTAAACAAATTAAACGAGGAAGAAAGAATCAGCAACAAAGAACAAATGCACGTTTAAACAAGCAACTTTCAGAACTCGGATAAACTAAAAAGGAATAATTCATTTTTAACATGCTGAAATAGATAGAAGAATAAACATGAGAAAATCATAGGCAAAACATAAACACGTTAAAAGATCATAGATCTTTTGAAAAACTTCAAAGGAAAAACCCTAATGAAAGGTCGTTTTTGCAAGAAAAACTGAAGAACTTTCGCGAAAGCACTTAAACATTCATGGCAAGTATAGATCTAAAGCAGATCTGAAAGAAAAATCAAAAAATCTCATAGATTAGGGTTTCAAAGAACCTAGAAAGGTGAGAAAGGCCTTGGAAATTAATGATCTAACAAGGAGCGCCAAAGGTCTGACTCGAACAGCTATGGCTGGCAGGAAAAAAGTCAAGGACGACCGGAGAAAGGTCATGAATGGAAGTTAGGCAACGACTGGACCAGCTTCCTTCGATATTTTGGCCATGAAACCACATAAGTAAACACCCAGGAGCCGTGGGAGGTCATTACACATCTCCGATGACCATGGGAGGCCATGGCTTAGGGTGGGATTGAGAGGCAACGACTAGGGTTTGCAGAGAGATTAGAGAGTGTTTCAGAGACGAGGGGTTTCAAGGGTGGCGTTTGGTAAGAAATGATTAGGGTTGGGTGTGGTTGGTAAAATTAAAAAGGAAAGAATGAAGGGTGGTTGTTGATCATTTAGATCAACGACCTAGATTGAATGGGAGCTGGGCAGATCGGATAAATGGGTCAGGGTTTGGGTTAATTTCAAATTGGGCTGGGTAATTTTTGAACTTTGAAATTGGGTTAATTGGGGTTGCCAAATTGGCTATAATTGAAATTCAATTGAGGCCAAATCGTAAATAGCCAATTTTTCCTTTAAATTTTTTTATAAAATAGTAATACAAATTTTAAGAGTAAATTAAAAGTTCTGGGTAAATGAATATTATATAAATATTAATTTAAAAATACTAGGATTAATTTTATAAACATAAAACGCTATAAATTACAAGATTGCATATAATTGCAATTATATGCAATTTAGTTTTTAAAATACCAAATAAATTTGTAAAAATATGCAAAAATTACCTTAATTATATTTTGGTGCAAATGTGAGAATAAAATGAATTATTCACCAAAATAATAATTTTGGAAATAGTTATTGGATTTTGTTGTACCAAAATAGGCAACAAATTGGTTTTAAAAATCATTAAAATGCCAAAATTCTTGGGTGTGCTTATATATGCACCAATATACAATTTTGAAAATATTTGGGTATAAAAATACTTAGGGAAAAATTGGGTATCAATAACTGCCCCTCTTTACCCGGGAAGGATGAAAGAGTTGTCGGGTAAAGACATGATGGCCAATTTTGACCGAAAACAGCGATTTGAAAAGAATTTGACCGAGCTTTGGTTTTTGAGCTGCCTACATATCCCTGATTTTACAGGAATCAGGTCGTATGTAGTTCAGGAACCATTGACGGAACATGCCGATGGCGATTCGAAAGAGACGGGCACGATGTTTTGGGGGGGGGGGGAGGTATTTGAAACTTGATCGGCGGTGAGGACCGGAGCGGGATTGCTCCTGCTGAGATGGTAGTTGCTAGTCGATGTACCTGCAAGCGAGCAATACAGGCGTATATTGTGCATAAACTTAAACGTGATAAAAATTCCCGTTGGACCATGAATGATGTCCTTGGACGGTTGAGATGACGTCCTCGGACAATGATGTCCTGGGCCATGAAGCGCAAAACTAAAGGATTCGCAAGTCATGAAATGATGTTCTCGGGCTATGATAATGGTGCCTCCGAACCATGATGCCTTTGAATAATGATGTGCATGATATAAAGGGGGGTCCTCTGGCCATGGCATGGTGTTCTCAGGTTATGAGGATGATGCCCCCGAACAATGACGCCTTCGGACTATTTTGGCGATATTTCATCCCATGAAATGCATGATTTGGCGGTATTTCAGCCGATGCAAAAATGTAAATGGCGATATTTCAGCCGACAGAAATTTAAATAAAGCAGGCGATGTTTCAGCAAATGTAAAAAGTAAAATGGCGATATTTCAGCTGACAGAAAGATAAGTATAGATGATGATGGAGATGAACTGGCGATCTTTCAGCCGATGTAGAATTTAAATAAAGTTTGGCAATATTTCAGCCGATTGCAAGACGTAAGTAAAGGCGGCGATATTTCAGCCATGCAAGAGAGATAAGGTGGCGATATTTCAGCCATGCAAGTGGAGGTAGAGCTTAACCTTAGAAAGCAGAAAGGTAGCCTTATGCAGATAATGCAGGATGGAGACAACACTTAGTCTCGGAAGGCAGAAAGGTAGCCTTATGCAATGCAAAGAGTGCAGATGGAGACAACGCTTAGTCTCAGAAGGCAGAGAGATAGCCTTATGCAATGCAAAGAATGCAGATGGAGACAACGCTTAGTCTCGGAAAGCAGAAAGATAGCCTTATGCAGGTAATGCACATGGAGACAACGATTAGTCTCGGAAGGCAGAAAGATAGCCTTATGCAGATAATACAGGATGGAGACAACGCTTAGTCTCGAAAGGCAGAAAGGTAGCCTTATGCAATGCAAGAAAATAAAAGGACGGATAGTAGTGAGATTTCTTAGCTGATTACTGATCATGATGTTGTGACTGTCAGAGAGGTTGTGTGTGGATAATAATTATGGACGAGTGATGATTCTGAGAAGTTACATCTTTGAGGAATATGCGTACGTAAATATACCCGACGATATTGTAAGTCGAGTGCCTGCATCCAAAGAGAAATCGTGAGTTTTGTAAGGGGGAAAGGTTAGTTCGTTTTCCCCTGGCTTCCGGCATTGTGTATCATTGGGGTAGCGTTGCTAAACAGCAGCAATTCAAACAATAATTATGCATGATTTAGTAAATATAACGTAAGCAGAAAAAATAGTTTTCTTTTAGATGAACCAACGACTAGACGAGGTTCAATACATTGCAACCTCTCTTGCTCCAGAATTTTAAGGGTCCTCCCCAAAATTTTGCCTTAGTTTACTGGGCTGGCACTTCTGACGGCTGCGCTGAATGACTGAAGGATCAAATTTGGAATTTTGAGGGTCCTCCTCAAAATTCTGCCCCATTTTACTAAGGTGGCATTCCTGGCGATGAGTGGCTGAAAACTAATTTCGGAATTTTGAGGCTCCTCCTCAAAATTTTGCCACGGTTCCAATAGTAGGGGAAAATAAAATTTTTATTAAATTGTGACCAAACCCATAGGGCTGCCTACATATCCCCTCTTAAACGGGAAACAGGTCAGGCATAGTTCAAATACATCATAAAAGGAATCGTAAGAAGTTACACATAGTTTCGTTTCACTGCATCTGAATTGATCGACTTTGGCCAAACTTCTCCGTCCATTTCTGCAAGAATAAGGGCTCCTCCAGTTAGAACCCGGTGAACCATGTACGGACCCTACCAGTTGGGAGAGAATTTTCCCTTGGCTTCATCTTAATGTGGGAATATTTTCTTCAACACCAGCTTCCCTGGTGTAAACTTCCTTGGCTTAACTCTTTTGTTGAAGGCTCTGGACATTCTGTTCTGGTACAACTGACCGTGGCAAACTTTATTCATCCTTTTCCCATCTATAAGGGCTAACTGTTCGTAGAGACCTTTTACCCATTCTGCATCGTCCAACTCTGCTTCTTGTATGATCCTCAAGGAGGGAATTTCTACCTCGGCGGGGATGACCGCCTCTGTACCATAAACCAGTATGTAAGGAGTTGCTCCGATCGATGTGCGAACCATGGTGCGGTATCCTAGTAAGGCAAATGATAATTTATCATGCCATTGTTTGTGGCTTTCAACCATCTTTCTTAGTATCTTCTTGATATTCTTGTTGGCTGCTTCTACAACTCTATTCATCTGAGGCCTGTAGGTTGTATAGTTCTTGTGTTTGATCTTGAATGCCTCACACATGGATTTCATCAGGTCACTATTGATATTGGAACCATTATTAGTGATGATTGATTTCGGAATTCTGAATCGGCAAACAATACGGTCACGGACGAAATCTGTCACAACTTTCTTAGTCACTGCCTTGTATGATGCTGCTTTAACCCATTTAGTGAAATAACCGATTGCCACCAGGATAAACTTGTGCCCGTTTGATGCGGCAGGCTCGATAGGTCCAATGACGTCCATTCCCCCGGTGGCAAATGGCCATGGTGAGCTTGTTGCAGTAAGCTCGTTTGGAGGCACCTTTATCATATCTGCATGTATCTGACAGTGATGGCACTTGCAAACATACTGGATACAGTCTATTTCCATAGTCATCCACAAATAGCATGCTCAGAGTATCTTCTTTGCTAAGACAAAACCATTCATGTGTGGCCCGCAAGTCCCCGCGTGCACTTCGTCTAATAGTCTGGATGCTTCTTTTGCTTTGACATACCTTAATAAACCCAAATCGGGAGTCCTCCTATACAGGATTCCCCTACTTTGAAAGAAGTTGTTGGATAATCTCTGAAGTCTGCGCTTCTGAGTAGCGTTGGCAAGTTCTGGATATTCTCCTGTTGTCAAGTTCTGGATATTCTCCTGTTGTCAAGTACTTTTTGATGTTGTGGAACCATGGTTTTCCGTCTGCCTCTTCCTCAACGTGAGCATAATAAGCTGGCTGATCATAAATCTTTACTGGGATGGGATCAATGAAATTCGTGTCTGGATGTTGGATCATGGATGGCAGAGTAGTCAATGCATCAGCGAACTCGTTCTGGACCCTGGGGACATGCTGAAATTCCGTCTTCATGAATCTTTTCCTTAACTCCTGTATGTGATGCAAGTAGGGGAGTATCTTAGAGTTCTTGTTGCCCACTCTTCTCGAACTTGATGTATGAGCAAGTCTGAATCCCCGATCACTAGCAACTCCTGAATGTTCATGTTAATGGTCATCTTGAGCCCTAGGATGCAAGCTTCATATTCAGCCATATTATTTGTGCAAGGGAACCTGAGCTTGGTGGATATCGGGTAATGCTGGCCAGTTTTTGATACTAGGACTGCTCCTATGCCAACTCCTTTGAAATTTGCGGCTCCGTCGAAAAACAACCTCCAACCATCGTAGGATTCTGCAATATTTTCTCCTACAAAGGACACTTCTTCATTAGGAAAATACATTTTCAGGGTTCGTATTCTCCGCCAACGGGATTCTCGGCGAGGTGATCTGCTATGTCTTGACCCTTGATTGCTTTCTGAGTCACGTAAACAATGTCGAATTCACTCAGCAAGATTTGCCACTTGGCGAGCTTGCCAGTGGGCATGGGCTTCTGAAAGATGTACTTCAGCGGGTCCATCCTGGATATGAGATAAGTAGTGTAGGCACAGAAATAATGCCTCAATTTCTGAGCTACCCAAGTCAGAGCACAACAGGTGCGCTCCAATAAAGAATACTGAGCCTCATACAGGGTGAACTTCTTACAGATATAGTAGATGGCTTGCTCCCTCATCCCTATTTCATCATGCTGTCCCAGAACACAACCGAATGCCCCATCCAAAACCGTGAGGTAAAGTAATAGAGGCCTCCCTAGCTCGGGCGGAACCAAGACTGGAAGTGTTGACAGGTATTCTTTGATTTTGTCGAAGGCTTTCTGACAATCGTCAGTCCATTTAGTAGCAGCGTCTTTCTTCAGCATTTTAAAGATGGGTTCATAAATGACCGTGAACTGAGCTATAAATCGGCTGATATAGTTGAGTCTTTCTAAGAAACTCATCACGTCCTTCTTGTTCTTTGGTAGTGGAAATTCTTGAATGGCTTTGACTTTTGATGGGTCCAATTCTATTCCCCGGTGACTCACGATGAAACCCAGTAATTTCCCAACAGGAACCCCGAATGCACACTTGGCGGGATTCAATTTCATATTGTACCTCCTTAATCTGTTGAAGAACATTCTCAAGTCTTCTGTATGATCAGTGGCCTTCTTGGATTTGATGATGACGTCGTCCACATATACCTCAATCTCCTTGTGTATCATGTCGTGAAAAATAGTAGTCATGTCTCTCATATAGGTGGCACCGGCATTCTTTAACCCAAACGACATCATTTTGTAACAATACATCCCCAATGGCATGCTGAAAGCCGTTTTCTCTGCATCTTCCTCGTCCATCCATATCTAATGGTATCCGTCGAAACAATCAACAAAAGACTTCAACTCATGCTTGGCTCAATTGTCGATGAGAATGTCCATGTTTGGCAAGGGGAAGTCATCTTTGGGACTGGCCCGGTTAAGATCCCGGTAGTCGACACAGACTCTAACCTTCCCGTCCTTCTTTGGTACCGACACAATATTGGCTAACCATGTTGGATATTCCAATACCCTGAGAACCATGGCTTTGACTTGCTTAGTAACCTCTTCTTTGATTTTCAAACTCATGTCGGGCTTGAATCTTCTGAGCTTCTATTTTACCGGCGGACAGGTTGGATCTGTTGGCAGTTTGTGAGCTACAATGGACGTGCTGAGACCAGTCATATCATCATATGACCAGGCGAATATATCCTCATATTCCCTTAAAAATTCCGTATATTCTTCTTTTTCTGATGGTGATAGGTGAACACCGATGCGAGTTTCTTTGACATTTTCTGTATCTCCCAAATTAACGACCTCAGTTTCTTCCAAGTTAAACTTAGGTCTATTCCTAAAATTCTCGACTTCTCTGACGACCCTTCAGGTATCTCATCTTCGTCCAATCTATGTCCTTTTGTTGCGTTATTTCGTTGTAAGTCACAATCGTTGGTTCATCATCAAGGTAAGTAATAGTAATGTTGTGTAAAAATAGAGTAAATGATAAATAAATAATAAGAGCAATATATATATGATAAACTGAAATGCTTTGATTAAATTCATAATTGTTTAAAACATTGGAGCTCTTTTCAAAATTAAAGACAATACGGAAAGAAAATCAACTAGTAAAGTAAGCTAAAAATGAGATGCATGGTGATTTTGTTTAGCCTTGCTACCCCAAAGCCTTCCGGGCCCTGACGGTCCTAATTGACCAATTTCTGAGGCGGTCTCCTCGGTTCACAGCTTGTATGGAAGGGCCTTCCCCCCCCTTCCTCCTCGAAAAGAACACAACAGTCCATATCATCATCCTCCAGAAACAGATTCTTCATGGCTGCCAACGCTCCGTCTTCTTCTGACCCATATATAGTATCTGCCGGTTGGAAGGTTTGCTCCAGGATGGGTATCGAAAGCTCCAATGGATAGTAGGGACCACGCCATGGTGGCGACCAGCTCTGGAATTCTTCCCAAGTGTAACTGTACCCTAAGCCAAATGTAGTACCATGCTTCTTTAGTTTGATGGGCTATTTACTGAGTCCCTTTACAGGCTCGTGCCCACACCAATTCAGGATACTTTCGATCTTGCTATCCCACCACTTATCCTTATCTACAGTGGTGACCCTTTCGATATGGTGGTATGTTTCTCCGCCTATTCTCCTTCTGCCTCCAATCATTGGGATGGTCTGGCGACTATATATGGGGTTACTACCATCACCATGAATAATCACCTCCTAGTGATTCCATTCGAACTTCACTGCCTGATGCAGGGTCGATGCTATGGCTCCAGCAGCGTGGATCCAAGGTCGTCCTAACAGCAGATTATAGGACGTCGGGACGTCTACTACTTGGAAGTCGACGTCGAACCATGTTAGCCCCATTTGTAAGCATAGGTTGATTTCTCCAATAGTAGATCTTTGGGACCCATCGAAGGCCTTGACATTGATAGCCCCATCCTTGATCTCGTGCAGGCTCTTTCCTAAAGTTCTGAGAGTTATTAGCGGACAGATGTTGAGGCTCGATCCTCCATCGATCAGGACTCCAGTGATGAAATAATCTTCGCATTGTACGGTGATGTTCAGTGCCTTGTTGTGGCTCAATCCTTCCGGCGGCAGCTCGTCTTCGTGGAAGGTTATTTTATGGCTCTCCGGCACTTGCCCTACCATATTCGCCATTTCACCCCCGGTTATATTGCTGGGCACATAAGCTTCGCTCAGTATCTTCATCAGGGCATTCTTGTGAGCGTCAGAACTTTGTAGAAGAGCTAGGATAGAGATATGTGCTAGTGTTTTGTTCATCTGTTTCAGCGACCGAGTACTCCTTAGCTTGTATTTTGCTCCAAAGATTGTCAGGCCTAGTTTCGATAGGCCGTCCTGAGGCTTGCTTACTGGACTCGGCTAAGTGCTCTGGGGTGTAAACCCTCCCTGTTCTGGTCATTCCTTGTACAGTAGTTGTTTCTCCTGTCTTGGTCTTTCCTTTCCTCCTAGCTTCAGCAGTGTAATCTCATGGTATGGCATTTGAGTGGAACAATGTTATGTCTGTCATTGCCACAGGAATAGGCACCCTTGGTGGTAACACAACAACTTCAAAGGGCGCATGTGCTTTTGAAACTCCAAATTCAACCTCAATTGGCCTGAGCGCCTTTGCAGAAGGAGTCACTTAAAATTCGAGAGGTATAGACATGTTTACTTCATTGTCCCTGGAGGGCTGATTCTGCACAACAATTGGGTTAAGTGTAACCGTCAGTTTCTTTGATTCATCCCCCACAAAAATCAAACCTATCGACCCTTGGGGTCCCAATCATCTTCGATCTCGATCATGTGAATGTATCCACCTTTGTGGTCAGGCAGATGGTTTTTACGAACATTAGGAGCAGGCTCCTTTGCTACTATGACCTTATTATCGATCAGGGTTTGAATCTTGTCCTTCAATGAGAAGCACTCATCAAGGGTGTGCTCCTTCATGCCGGAATGATACGCTCAGGTCTTACTGGGGTTGACCTACTGGGAGGGATTTTCTGGAATTTTGGCTGGGATAGGAGTGACATAACCAGCAACTTTAAGTCTCTCGTATAGCTGGTTAATTGGTTCACCAATGGCTATGTATTTTTTGGAAGGTTTGTGGTCAAAATTTGGCCTGGGTCTAGGGAATTTTTGACGGGTGGGAGGTGATTGGTAGTGAGAGGGTTAAGCGTTATAAGCTTGATAAATAGGTGCTGGTTGAGAGTATCTGGGTGAAGTGGGTTGATATGTGAGAGGTGGAGAGGATTGGTAAACGGGAGGTGGATAGGAGGGTGCGGGTGGGTAAGTGTGGTATTTTGGTGGTGATTTGGCTCCTTGTGCGACCATTACGGCACTCACATCCTTCTTTTTGGACATGCCACTAGTCTGTAAAGCCTTATTAGTGGCTTGTAGTGCTTCAAGATTCGTAACCATACCATTCTTAATGCCCTCTTCGATTCTTTCTCCAAGTTTGATGATATCTGAGAATTTTGACCCTCGATCAGCATCAACCTCTCGTAATATTGGGGATCCTAAGCCCGGATGAAGAATCTATTCATTTGTTCTTCTTCTAGGGCTGGCCTGACCATTGCACCTTCTGACCTCCAATGAGTAGCATACTCGCGGAATGTTTCGGTGGGCTTCTTCTTCAAATTCTTTATGTAGAATACATCCGGTGCGTTCTCTATATTAGATCGGAATCTATCCATGAAGTTTGATGCCATGCCTACCCAGCTCTTCCATTTCTTGGGGTCCTGGCTAATCTGTCGCTAAAATGCTCATTGCTAGCAGAATCTTTTGATAATCCGTTGCTAATCCGTCGCTAAATGAGGTTAGCGATGGATTTTTCTGTTTAGCTACAAATTTTGTCCGTCGCTAAACCCTGGTTTTTTTAGTAGTGTAAAGCATCTCCCTTCAGGCTTCTCATGAAGAGCTTCATATGGATCTTCTCATCCCTTCCAACTCCAACCAACTTATCGCAATATGTCCTCAGGTGGACTCTGGGATCTCCTATTCCATCAAACATTTCGAACTTGGGAGGTTTGTACCCCTCTAGAAGTTCAACATCTGGCTGAATGCATAGGTCTTCATAATTTAACCCTTCAATACCTTTGTTGCCTTCCACGCCCTGAACTCGGCTGGCTAATTTCTTGAGTTCTACTGCTAAGTTCTTGATAAGGGAGTCTTTGTCATCAGACTCAGGTGCATTTGAGATTGGTTTGGTGTAGTGGGGTACAGTATCTACAAAAATAGGAGTGTTGTGGAGATGGTCATTTGTGGTGTTCAGTGGCTCGGGAATGATTAGTGGAGTATTGTCGGGAGTGTGGCATGCGTTGCAGTGTTGGGTATGAGTGGGTTGTATCTGTGGTTGTGGGGTGTTTTGTGGAGGTGCGGGATACTGGGCGTTGACATCAATAGCAGTGATGGAAAATGATAGGTTCGCCAAGTTCCGAATCTGATCCAGCTCTTCTCGGAATTTTAATAGCTTTTGCTCCAGTTGGGTGGCAGTTTCCTTAGCAACCGGGGTACCCTAAGGCATTTCAATCTCCTTTCTGGCGCTTGGATCTCCCATTCTACCCTTGTTCTTGTTCCGAATAGGACTCGGAGGAGGAGGAGGTGGAGTGCCCTTGGATCTTGTGGAGTATGATGATGGTGCCAGAATGCACAAACTAACCTTTGGGGAGGGGAATAAAAACAAAAGAAACAAAAAAGGTAGCAAGTTAGTGCGGGTTATGAGAGAAAAAAAAATATTGCAGTATTTAAACACATTGTGCGAAAAAATGTAAATCGCGTCCTAATTTTGGTGCCCCGTTGTGCCCGAGGTAGGCCTAGCGACAAATAGTTTTGGAGAACTTATAATTCTAAATGCCTCATTTTATTGATAAAAAATAAGATGAATCCAAAGCGACGCTAAATAACATAAAGTAAAATTTCACTATTGACATTGGTCATATTACATTAAAATAGAAAATAAAATGACTCCTAACTACGTGGTCCCAGAAGGACCTTCCCCAGATTTGGCATCTTCATCTCCCTCGAACAACTTCACCAGCTCGCGTAGTCCTAGCAGCAAATAAGCTCGGGCTAGATATCCGCCTGCATTTCCTTCGGCGTTTTGACAACCTTCAATTCTCTTGATGAACTTCCCTTCCAGCTCTACTAGACCCCGCTCCAAATACCCTAGTCGCTTGTTTGCGCTGACAGCCATGTCTTTCCACTCTTCAATCAGCTTCTGATGGGCTTCTTGTATTTCTCCGTTCTCATTTTCACACTCTCGAATTCTCTTTCACAATTGATTATACTTAACCCGTGCTTCAGCGTGCTCGTCGATAATTCTGTGACCTCGAACGAATCATGGCTGACCCATGCCATTGTCTTCTAACCAACCCGAATAGTGAGGCACACAACTGGCATGATACCTGTCTGGCTCAATAGATTCTTTCCCCAAAACGAGTTTGCAGTGCCACAAGTGCTGAGCTTGGCACCTGTGAGGACTATCATCATCCTGGAAATCAGATCTGAAGTGACTCATTTTGTCGACCCTCGATATGATTTGCTGTATTCCAACCTGCCTCATGGCTCGGAGAGGAACGTAGGGATAATTTCCTCTCAAACCAATTAGTATGAGAAATGGTGCGTCTCGGGATCGAACAATGAATTCATCCGTGGGGAACCACTCAAACATCCATTGTACCTGGTCTTCTTTCAGATTTTCAAACAATTCTACCCATCCTCTGGCATCCTCTGGCTGAGCGAACATTTTAGGCATATAATCCATACGCCTTAGCTGGTGGAAGGCGATGTGATCATCCTAATCTCTGCGTAGGATCTCTTATCGGTATTCCCCTTTCTGGAGATGTTCCATGAGCCAGAGCTGAAGTAATAAGTTGCAACCCTCAAAATGAATGCCCTGTTGTTGACAGTTGTTCAAGGCACGATATATCTCAGCGATAATCATAGGCACTATGCTGAAAGTCTGCCTTCCAATTCCTTCCATCAAAGTCTTGGTTACCATGGCCAGTCTGGTGTGGATCCTAGCCTTCTTCATAGGGAACACCATTATTTCCAAAAAGTAAAACATGAAAACGAAGACCCTTCTGTGGACATGTCCCAATGAGGTAATCGCGAACTCATCTGAATAGGTACGGTATGACTTCTATGGCCGTACCTCTCATATAGATAGTCAAATGGGATGCAAGAGTCTTTCAGGCAGGTTAAATCTGGGTTCTTCTTTAGTCCCATCATCTTAAGGAAATCCCTTCCTTTGTGATTTTCTGGCATAAGCAAACCCGGAGTCTCCCAAGGAATACCAGCTATACCTCCTATTTCTTCAAGCAAAGGAGTCATTTCAAGGTCCCCGAAGCGAAACATGGAATTGTCAATATCCCAGAACAATGTTGTAGCCTCTATGATTCTGTTGCTAGGCTGAATCTCTAGAAGAGAAGGCAAATTCCCTAAGTATTTGCGGACGAGTGTCTGATCGCTGGAGTGTAGGTCTTTTAACCAATTCAGCAGCCTTGGATGAATGTTGGTTACCATGCCAAATCTGGGGACTTTATGCCTTATTTTTCTGCAAAACAAAACGTTAGGCCCTTACCCCCACTGGACTCGACTATTTAAACCAATAATTAGCATAGCAAGCACTTTAGTTCTCCAAATAAATGCAAAGAATATGGAGGTGTCCGTTTGGGTTTCAAGGAAACCCGGTGGACTTTGGACAAGGCTATCTTAATGAGTCATTATGTAGACAACATAAGTGAATCGTCTAGGTTTGACCATGATGCATGTACAGTTTAAACGGAGCAAGGTTTCTATTGGGGTGTTAGACAAGTACCCTTGAGCGGACAACTCAAGAGGGAAAGGCACGGAACTGTCTACTACACCGTTGATCGACTGGTTTTACCGCAAATATTCCTTTGCCAAATTTAGGGGTGATAATATTGGAAAAGCGCAACTACTCATTATAAGCATTGATATGGAATTTGTTTGGCATGAGTTGAATATGACGTTGAAGATGCAGTTTACAAGAATGAAACAAATTGACATGTATTTTCATGTTCATACAATAAAGTTTACAATAATTGCTCAAAATTACAACAACATTGACGAAAAAGCGGTAAATGAAAGTAATTAAAGGAAAATAAACAAAAGAAACAAATCAGTTTCAAATAAAGGCATTAAATAAAAGTAATAAAGTCACATATATCATGTAATGGTAAAATCCTAAAGAGTCCCCAGCGGAGTCGCCATGCTGTCGATGCCCCCTTTTTCCTTGCGAAATCGGGTTTACGACATTCAGGAAAGACAACTCTATTCCCATTTGGGAATTGGGTTTTTGATTTGGAGAGTTTCCACCTAATGATTATAGTGCAATAGGACACTTTAAGAAAAGAATTTGAGATTAAAATCAGAGTTTGGGTAAGGGCTAGAAATTATCTTGAGGAGAAGGTATTAGGCACCCCCCAAGATCCACTAGTGTGGTTCCCGGCCATGCTACAATTGTGACTTTAAATGCGAACAACAAGTAGACAAGCAAGCATTGTAAATACGATGAAACCATTCACATAACAATTGCAAATAAAAAACACAAAAGGATTTAAAAGTGCTGAAATCTGAAAGGAAGTAGTTTTATAATCACAGAAAGGTGTGAGAGAAAAAGAATGGGTCAAATAATTGATGCAAGCAACTTAAAAGAAGTAAAAGAAGCGGAATTTGAAAATCGAACAACTTTTAAAATTCTGAATATAACAAACTAATAAAGAGGGAGGGGGGGGGGTCCTAGGTTTATATATCACATGGATCATTTACACAACACCGGTACCCAATTGTACGCGTAGTGTTATCGTGTGATCATCATCTCCATGTCTACCCTTCCCACCCCGTTAAGGTATTAAAGCACGAAATGGTGTCGTTACTTATTACATGCTATTACCCGCCCCAATCTTATCACTCCCGAAAGCAAATGGATTACTAATCCTAAAGGAAAAGGGGTTTGGGGCTTTTAGAAGTTTTCAAATGACAAAATGCTAAGGAGTCAACCAAAATACATAAGTGAAAATAGAGGGAATCAGGCAAGCAAACAGGGCTCAAATATGCCTCCATAAACCAGCAAAAGTCATAGAGTTCAGCATGTCTTACACGTACCATTTTGGTCTAAATTAAATAAAGCGACAAGCGGACTGGTTCAACGCATATCTTTAGGCGAAAAGTCTACATTAGGCTTACTAGAATGCAGTTGACTAAAACCGATCTGATTGTTAATCCTCTAATTGTTGGTTAGACTAGGCGTGATGTATACTGATTTTAGAAAAAAAGATGCATACTGAAAAGGGGTTACCAATTTTAACAGGACATTACGAGTTCACCAGATAATATTACCTCTATTCAGATTCGAGATTTCCTATAGGCATGCTTTCTATATGTATGCTAATTTAGACACCTTTTAGTCGTTAACAAAGGTCATAGTAACATGGTATCTATATGCAGCTCTTGTTATTAAACATACAAACTGTTTGCCTAGTGATGTTTATAAATACAGAATGTTGTAGTCTATAGACCGTATTTTATAGAACAATTGGAAGTTAATCCTGTAGGCAGGATATCTATGCGCGGAGACGCAGAAATTATGAGTCAATCCTATAGGCATGATTTCTAGGTATGAGTTTGCAGAAGTTAAAAGTTAACCTATAGGCATGATATCTAGGCGTATTTGCAGAAATTAAAAGTTAAACCCTATAGGCATGATTTCTAGGTTTGAAATTGCAAAAACTAAGAGTTACCCTACAGGCATGATTTCTAGGCGTGTGTGTAGAAATTAAAAGTTAACCCTATAGGCATGACATCTAGGTGTGAAATTGCAGAAATCATAACAAACTCCTATAGATATGATTTCTAGGTGTGTGTGCAGAAATTAAAAGTTAACCCTATAGACATCTAGGTGTGAAATTGCAGAAATCATAACAAACTCCTATAGGCATGATCTCTACCCTTGATGCATAAAAATAAATCCCAACCCCCCTTTTTACTAAAGTTCCCCGAGCTTGCACAAGTTATTACAACCCAAAAGAAATGAACTGGAATTAAAAAAATACATCAAAAATCCTCAGCTACATACGAGCAGCCTATTCCAGACTTGAGGCCTAATAATATGTGATTGAGCCACTTCCGAGATCCAGATTTCCAAGCCTTCTCTCATCTAGGGTGTTTCAGAGATCCAATGGATTTTAGGAACCCCAGGCAGTGCATACACCCAAGATGTTAATCAGAAATTAAGGTCTGTAGTGTGGCAGGGCTAGCCCTTATGTGTCCAAGTTCAGAAGAAGCTCAAGGGTCCCAAGGCAAGGCTCACACAAGAGGGGCAGAACTTAAGTTCTAAGAATGAGTGTAAGTGCAATAGAAAGGGTAAGGGGCTACCTAGGCAGGCTAGTGGTCATGCCCAACCACAAAAGTAGACTGGCACACCCTGACCAAACCTGTTGATCAATCATTTAGAGAGTAAAGACCTATTGGAGGTCAAGCCATGGCCTGAACAATAATTAGAAATACTGGCAGGTCGAGGTTGTTACTCAGCACACACAATAATGGAGTGGGGTGGGAAATTGACAAAGCCTAGGGCCCAAAAGGGTCCAGTTCATATCCATGGACAATGATTCCAGACATTGCCATGTTTCTGAACCATAACTTAAAGCATATAAAGGGGTATGAGGGTTTGGGATTCATAAGGTAGCAAATAAACACCACACGACTGACAGAATGCACACATAGATAAACTTTAAACTGCAAGGAAAAGGGAACATATTACAGCATGCTAATAATACATCTTGATTGCAGAAAACATGAGTAGAAGTGGACAGGAATGAAAAACATGTTGTTGTTGAAGCTTTTAAATTAACTAGGACATACCAGTAGAGAAGCAAAGTGCAGAAAAATAGAGCAACAAGAATCCACAGTCTAGCCTTGGCTTCCAGCCGGCTAGACAAAGCAACAACACAAGTAGCAGAAAGAGGGAGAGAGAGAGAGTTTTTTAAGTGTAAGAGTGGTTTCTGAACTCAGATTTTTCGTCTGTGGTCGTGTGTTTGAAAGAGAAGAGTATAGGTATTTATAGCTTTGAAAACGTGTAGAGAAATAAGGCAATAAGTAAAATTAAAACATAAACATGGAAACAATTGCCATTCAAAATCAATTAGCCCAAGTGATTCCCCTTTAATTAGGGAAACACTACTTAAGGGGTCAGTAGACCTAATTAAGGAAATAAAATTAGTTTGGGGGGAGGGGGAAGATTGATTATTGCCATGAAAAGGGATAGTAAGAGCATGAAGTAAATAATCCAATCTAAGTACAAAATAGGCTTATTTTAGGAAAGGATTCAGCAAGGTAAAACATCACAATAAAGGAAGTGAATCAATTAATTTTGAACAGATGAGTAAAAATTAGGGCTCGTAAGAAAAATCTTTTTTTGCAATCAGTCACAAGATCAAAGGAATCAAGATCAAACAAGAAAGGAACATGATTCTGCACTTCACTATATAAATAGCGAGGAATGAACAAGCATGCAGTGTTAGACATGTTGATGAAAGAAGCAGCACAAACATATTGTAGCATTAGGGTAAGCTAGGGTTTAGTAGTAAGAAAATATTCGAAGCACAGTAGTCAAGCAGGTCAAGTAATCACATAGAAACAACAGTGAAAAAGACATAGAAGCAAGTAAAGGGTCTCAGAGTAGGAACAAGTGAGAAAACTCCTAAAGAAAATTAGGGCTTTAATAGTAACCAGGTTTTGCAAGATAGTAAGAACTTAAAATTAAACAAATTAAACTAGGAAGAAAGACTCAGCAACAAAGAACAAATGCACATTTAAACAAGCAGCTTTCAGACCTCGGATAAAATAAAAAGGAATAATTTATTTTTAACATGATGAAATAGATAGAAGAATAAACATGAGCAAATCATAGCCAAAACATAAACACGATAAAAGATCATAGATCTTTTGAAAAACTTCAAAGGAAAAACCCTAATGAAAGGTCGTTTTTGCAAGAAAAGTTGAAGAACTTTCGCGAAAGCACTTAAACATTCATGGCAAGTATAGATCTAAAGCAGATCTGAAAGAAAATTCAAAAAATCCCAAATATTGGGGTTTCGAAGAACCCAGAAAGGTGAGAAAGGCCTTGGAAATTAACGATCTAACCAGGAGCGCCAAGGATCTGACTCAAACGGCCATGGGAGGCCATGGATTAGGGTGGGATTGAGAGGCGACGGCTAAGGTTTGTAGAGAGATTAGAGAGCATTTCAGAGACGAGGGGTTTCAAGGGTGAAGTTTGGTAAGAAATGATTAGGGTTGGGTGTGGTTGGTAAAATTAAAGGGAAAAAAATGAAGGGTGAAGATCAACGGCTTAAATTGAATGGGAGCCGGGCGGATCGGATAAATGGGTTAGGGGTTGGGTTAATTTGAAATTGGGCTGGATAATTTTTGAGCTTTGAAATTGGGTTAATTGTGGTTGCCAGATTGGCTATAATTGAAATGCAATTGAGGCCAAATCGTAAATAGCTAATTTTCCCTTTAAAGTTTTTTATAAAATAGTAATACAGATTTTTAGAGCAAATTAAAAGTACTGGGTAAATGAATATTATATAGATATTAATTTAAAAATACTGGGATTAATTTTATAAACATAAAACGCTATAAATTACAAGATAGGCTATAATTGCAATTATATGCAATTATATGCAATTTAGCTTTTAAAATACCAAACAAATTTGTAAAAATATGCAGAAATTACCTTAATTATATTTTGGTGCAAATGTGAGAATAAAATAAATTATTCACCAAAATGATAATTTTGGGAATAATTATTGGATTTTGTTGTACTAAAATAGGCAACAAATTGGTTTTAAAAATCATTGAAATGCCAAAATTCTTGGGTGTGCTTATATATGCACCAATATGCTATTTTGGAAATATTTGGGTATAAAAATACTTAGGGAAAAATTGGGTATCAACATCCTCTCGGCAATATTTTCTGGATGATGTATGGACCCTTCCAATTAGGAGCAAATTTTCCTTTTGCTTCCTGGTGATGAGGGAGAATGCGTCTTAACACAGGTTTCCCACTTCAAAATTCCTGGGACGCACTTTCTTCTTATAAGCGTGGGCCATTCTTTGTTGGTATAACTTCCCGTGACAAACCGCGACCATTCATTTTTCATCGATTAAGGACAACTGTTCTAGCCGAGTCTTGACGCACTCACTATCCTTAATTTCTGCTTCAACGATTATCCAGAGTGAAGGGATTTCTACCTCTGCGGGTATAACAACCTCAGTTCCATAGACCAACAAGTATGGGGTTGCTCTTACCGTTGTGCGCATCGTGGTGTGATATCCAAGTAATGCAAAAGGCAGCTTTTCATGCCATTGTCTGGAGCTCTGAATCATCTTTCTCAGAATCTTCTTGATGTTCTTGTTTGCTGCTTCGACGACACCATTGGCTTTGGGCAGGTAGGGAGTGGAGTTTCTATGTGTTATTTTGAATTGTTCGATACTTCTTCCATCAAACGACTATTCATGTTGGCAGCATTGTCTGTGATGATAGTTGCAGAAATGCCAAAGCGACAAATAAGATTAGAACGCACAAAATCTACGACAACTTTCTTGGTGACTAACTTAAGAGTGATGGCTTCAACCCACTTCGTGAAGTAGTCAATAGCAACCACTATGAATCTATGTCTGTTTGAGGCTTTTGGCTCGATTGGTCCAATGGCGTCCATGCCCCAAGCAATGAATGGACAAGGTGCTGACATAGGATGCAGTTCAGTTGGTGGTGCATGAATCAAATCACTATGCACCTAATACTGATGGCATTTCCGAACAAAGTTGAAGCAGTCTTTCTCCGTGGTTATCTAATAATATCCTGCCCGAAGGATTTTCTTTGCCAAAACGTACCCATTCATATGAGGTCCGCACACTCCAGCGTGTACTTCGTGCATAATTCTTCCGGCTTCCTCAGCGTCAACGCATCTCAACAAGTTGAGGTCCGGGGTCCTCTTATACAAAACATCACCACTCAAGAAGAAACCATTCGCATGCCGTCTGATGGTCCTCTTTTGATCTCCAGTAGCTTGCTCAAGGTATTATTATGTTTTCAAAAACCTTTTAATGTCGTGATACGATGGATGGATGGTTGGTTCTGCCTCAACCATGTTACAATAACCATGCCTTTCCTTAATTTGGATCTCTAGAGGATCAATATGAGCATTGCCTGGGTAAGGCAGCATCGAAGCCAGAGTGGCAAGTGCATCAGCTAATTCATTGTGGCACCGAGGGATGTACCTGAATTCTATCGACTTGAACCACTTGCTGAGATCTTCCACATGTTGCCGATAGGGAATGAGCTTAACATCTCGGGTTTCCCACTCTCCCTGGGCTTGCCGGATAATCAGATCAGAATCCCCCATGATTAATAACTTTTCAACGTCTTGGTTAATTGCCATGTTCATGCCCATGATGCAGGCTTTATATTCAGCAGTATTGTTCGTGCAGAAGAACCAAAGCCTGGCTGTAGCCAGGTAATGCTGACCAGTGGGTGAGATCAAGATTGCGCCAACTCCTACACCTTTGGCGTTTACCGCTCCATCAAAGAACATTTTCCAAGCATGAGTGTCTTCAGAGGTTGCTTCTATCGAATTTACCTCTTTATCTGGGAAGTAAGTGCTCAACGGTTGGTATTCTTCGTCAATCGGATTTGTAGTCAGATGATCTGCCAATGCCTGGGCTTTCATTATCGTGCGAGTGACATAAACTATGTCAAACTCAGTAAGTAGAATCTGCCATTTTGCTAACCTCCCTGTGGGCATTGGTTTTTGGAATATGTACTTTAATGGATCCAACCTGGTTATGAGGTAGGTGGTGTAGGTTTGCAGATAATGTCTTAGCTTCTGAGTGACCCAAGTCAAGGTGCAGCATGTTCTCTCCAACGGAGTATATTTGGCTTCATAACTGGTGAACTTCTTGATCAAGTAATAGATTGCCTGCTCTTTCTTTCCAGTTACATCGTGCTGCCCAAGGACACAACCAAAAGAATGTTTTAAGACCGTCAGATACAAGAAGAGAGGTCTCTCTGGCTCCGGTGGGACCAAGACTGGAGGATTTGACAGATATTCTTTGATCTTGTCGAAAGCTTCTTGACATTCATCCGTCCACTTGACTGTTGTATCTTTATTCAACAACTTGAATATCGGCTCACATGTGGAAGTCAGTAGGGCAATGAACCGGCTAATATAGTTTAATCTGCCCAACAAGCTCATCACATCCTTCTTAGTTCTTGGAGGAGGCAAATCCTGGATAGACTTTATCTTTGTTGGGTCTAACTCGATACCTCTCCTACTGAATATGAAGCCTAGAAGTTTGCCCGACGGAACTCCAAATGCAGATTTAGCCCGGTTCAGCTTCAGATCATACTTGCGTAATCGCTCGAAGAACATTCTCAAATCTCGAACGTGGTCATCCTGAGTTCGGGACTTGATGATTACGTCGTCCACATACATCTCTATCTCATGATGTATCATATAATGGAAGATGGCGGTCATGGCCCTCATATAGGTCGCTCCAGCATTCTTTAGACCAAATGGCATAACCCGGTAACAGTATGTACCCCAGGGTATGGTGAAGGCCATTTTATCTGCGTCTTCCTCATCCATCAACACCTAGTGATATCCTGCGTAGCAATCCACAAAGGACTGTATCTCATGCTTGGCGCAGTTATCAACAAGGATGTAGATGTTGGTCAAAGGGAAATTATCTTTGGGGCTTTCCCTATTCAAATCTTTGTAGTCCACACATACCCGAGTCTTCCCATCTTTCTTTGGAACTGGGACTACATTAGCCAACCATGTAGTGTACCAAACTACCCAGATTACCCCTGCTCTCAACTATTTCGTGATTTCTTCTTTGATCTTATCACTGATGTCAGTTTTAAACTTTCTTTGTTTTTGCTGGACCGGAGGGCAATCAGGGTAAGTTGGCAACTTATGCACCACTAAATCAACACTCAGCCCTGGCATGTCGTCATATGACCAAGAAAACACATATTTAAACTCAAATAGAAGTTGGATTATTGTATCTCGGGTTTTCTTATCTGTGTGAATGCTTATTTTGGTTTCCCAGATTTCCTCAGAAGTTCCCAAGTTAACTGGCTCAGTGTCATTCAAATTTGGCTTACGTTTGTTCTCAAATTGTTCCAGTTCTCGATTTATTTCCCTAAAAGCCTCTTCTTCATCATATTCCGGTTCTTAGTTCATTATTTCACAATTGGACAGCGTGTTTTGATCTGGGCATGAAGTCCGCAAGCATGTCATGTTATTTAAAGCCGCATTATTATAACTGAAAAGAAGAGAAAAAAGAGGAAATTAAAGAAAAATCAGAAAAAATAAAGAGAAAAATGAACGATGAAATATTCATTTCATTTCTTGGAATTTGGGAAGATAACAGAGTTTACATTTGGAATTTAAGACAAGAAACTAAAAGAAACATACGAACTATACCCTGGAATAACTCGGGATGCAGAAAAAGTAGCAGGACAGGTCTATCGGGACTCCCGCCTGATTGGAAATGCCGTAGCCTCCCAATTTTGAAGCTTGGCACTTGGTCCCATGTATAACACCTCAGCGGTGCTAGTGCCCTCTCCTGGATGAATCATGTGGGTTTCGTAGAGTACTTTTCTCATTGCCCCACATATTTCTTCAATTTCTTCAGCCTTGAAAACCTCATCGTCTTCCTCTTCACTGTACTTCGTCTTGACAAAGGTTTCAATCAATTGTGGCAATGGCTGTGGCAAGACCCATCCTTCCTTCTTTCTCTCATATACCCATTTTACATCATCTAGGGTAGGGTGGAAAGATATACCGAAGAACTTTTCGATCGTAGGCAAAGTCACCAGATCAGATATGCCTTGCAGAGACTTTCCAAGTCCTTTTCCTGGCTTCAAACCATGTCTGATCATCTCCTTTGCCACTATAATCGGGCCATTGGATAGGAAAGGTTAAGGGCAAGGGTTTCCTTCTTCATGCTGATCCGCCACCACAACTTTAAATGCTTGGTAGACTATGTGCTCACTACCCTCCCTGGCTTCTAAGCATGGGACAGATGGGTCCCGATAGATCGATTGTTCATCTTCTCTATGGACCACGATTTCCTGATCCTCATATTCGAATTTTACCATTTGGTGGAGGGTAGAAGGCACAGCTCCAGCGGCATGGATCCAAGGCCTCCCAGAAGAAATTTATAAGACGTATCCATGTCCAGTACCTGGAAAGTCACCTCGAAATCCACTAGGCCGATAGTCAGTATCAAGTCGATTTCCCCAATGGTATCTCTTTTGATGCCGTCAAAAGCTCTCACACAAACATTGTTGGGACGAATTCTTCTAGTCCCGATTTCCATACGTTGCAGTGTGGAGAGTGGGCAAATATCAACACCCGAGCCTCCGTCTACCATGACTCGCTTAACATAATATCCCTCACACTTGACAGCCAAATGCAAAGCCTTGTTGTGAGCAGCTCCCTCTAGAGGCAAGTCATTTTTGTTGAAAGAGATTTGATTGACAGCAAAGAATCTTTCCGCCATCCTTTCAAGTTGTTCTACCGAAGTTTCAGCCGGCACATAGGCTTCATTCAGAGTTTTCATTAAAAACTTTTGATGCTCAGGGGATTTCAATGGTAATGACAGTAAAGACACTTGTTCAGGACGTTTTCGCAACTGATCGACCAGCTTGTAGTCATCCATTTTCATCTTTTCAAAGAAAACTTCTGCTTTTTCAGCACTCATAGGTTTCTTAGGAGGGAAATGCCTTTTGGTAGCTTTGTTTACCTCTTCTATGTTTGAGTACTTTTCGGCAGGAACATTTTTTGGAAGCCCTCCCAGGATCTCTTTCCCTTTATATGTAATCATCAACTGATGATAATTCCATGGCACTATAGCAGGGTTGGTCATAGGCTTCTGTGGTATGCGTCCAATAACCACTGGCTCACTCAGCCGAGGCGGTTTAATTATCCCCCGCACCACATAGGCTTGTTTGGGTGTGTATACTTGTGTTCCCTTTTTCACTTCCAATTTCTTTAGAGGGCTCACAATCAGCTTCTTTTCTTGATGGCCTCACGGGACATAGAGAATTCCATCCTTAGGAGGTATCGCTTCTATTTTGGCTTCAGCTTTCCTTTCTGGCTCCGCCTTGGTGACTTTGTTTTTCTTATCCCCTTTATCTTGCTTTGGGGAAACCCTTGGTTTTCTCTCTGCGTCACTAATAACGATGATGTCTTTTAATGCCAGATCGAACTCTTTATCCTCATAGATTATCCCAATCACAGGTCCATTATTGTGGGATGGCAAAGGATTGTTGGTCATATTTGGGACCTCCTCGTCCCTCAACACTATCTTCCCCTGCTCTATTAAGTCCTCCATGGCTCTCTTCAATGTCCAACAGTTTTCTGTATCATTCCCCTCAACTCCTGAGTGATAAGCACATCGAACGCCCCACTGATAGGAGGGTGACTCTAGGTTTTGCCTGTTTGGAGGTATGGGCTATAGAAAATTCATTTGAATAAGCTTCGGGAATAGACTAGAGTATGGTTCACCGATTGGTGTAATGTTTGGTCTCTGGGTGGTTCCCGAGGATGGAAGTTATTCTGTGGAGGTCTAGGATTATAGAGGTTCTAGTGGGAAGGCTGATTTCTTGGGAATGGAGGTTTATTTCTATTGGCATGTGGCTGCGGCCGGGCGAAGGTTTGAGCGTTCATGACCGCATAAGGTGGAGGAGCATAAGCCATATCATGATGAGGGTAGTAATGTTGAGGGGTTCTTTCGGAAAACACAGTTCTAGGAGCCCGGTATTTTCTTGCCCCTGATGCTTCCATAACCGTCTCCTCTTTATTTTTACCTTTGGCCATTCCTCCAGACCCGCCTTGGATGGCTTGGGAGGTTACTGTGATGGCCGACTGACTCAAAATCCTGCCCGTTTTCAAACCATTTCCCCGATCTTAATCTCCTCTGCAAAAGGTTTTCCCATGGCCGACATCATGTTCTGGAAGTAATCTGCTTCCTGGGCTTGAAGGAAGACAATGACCATTTCTACTTCATCCATGGGAGGTTTCACCCTCGATGCCTGTTTCCGCTACTTAATAGCATATTCTCTTAAACTTTTGGAGGGCTTCTTCTTCAAATTTGCCAAGAAGTTCCTGTCTGGCATGATGTCGATGTTGTATTGAAACTATCTTACAAAATCTTTGGCAAGATCATCCCAAATGTGCCATCGTGAGACGTCCTGGTCCATATACCACTCTGAGGCAATGCCTACTAAGCTTTCTCCAAAGTAATCTATCAACAACTCTTCTTTTCTGCCGGCCTCACGCAATTGATTGCAATACTTTTTAAGGTAAGCAATAGGGTCACCATGCCCATCATACTTCTCAAACTTCGGGTTTTTGAATCACATGGGCAAGTGCACGTGAGGGAACATGCATAGATCATTATAAGAAACACTCTTCTGCCCGCTTAAACCTTGCATATTTTTCAAACTCTGTTCTAAACTCCTCATCCTTTTTGCCATCTCATCCTGCTCAGGCATTTTAGGAGTTTTATCTTGTCCAGGTGTAAGCTCAAACGGGGGTGGTTGGGAGTAAGTGTATGCGGGATATTAAGGAGGGTTCGCTTCAAAAATGGGATTTTGGAAAGTGAAGGCCGAGGGATCAATAGCAGGCCTAGATAGTGAAGGCTATATGGTGGCAGAGCATGGTGGAGCGGTACAAGTATTGGGTGCTACTCCTGATGTTAAAACCTGGGGGCATACCTCAGAAGGTGTTTCTATAAAGTGAGCAGACATGGTAGGCTGTCCCAATGGGGTATTCGGATGACTGATGGGGATGTTAAAAGTGCCCCCGGTTCTCGGGAACAATTCAGGAAAGCCAGGGATAGCACTTGGAGGCTCCCTGCCATTAGTCCATGCATCCCACATCTCCATCATTCGGAGACGTAATATCTGATTTTCTTCAATTGTAGCAGACTCGGAGGCTGGGATCCCTGAGATGGGTCTGTCTTTGGTGATGAGAACTGGTGGAAAAGTCATTTCAGACGACATTTCTATACTTCCTTTTGATCTGGTAAAATATCAATGCAATGCCAGTTTACCAAAAACCAACACCGTTTCTAAAAACCTAAGCTGGAAATTTGACAGCAATCATGATTAGTTTGAGACAAGTAACAGACAGGTAACCGCATATTGGGGTGTGATGCACCTATACAGTTAAATGAGTGTCTACATGTTTGCCACTGTTGCATACGTCATCCTGGCTTCTCTTCCTGTATCTTTTCTTTTGATTTCTGTTTCCTTGCTTTTACTTTCTAGTTTTCTCTCATTTTGATTTTCCTTTCCTCTCCATTATTCTTTTCTTTCTGGTTTTTCTCTTTTTGTGTTTCTTTTCCACTCTGTTTTCCTTTTATTTTCTTCCCTTTTATTTCTTCTTTTTTTCTTAGGGTTACGGTCAAATCTTATGGAGATTGCCTACGTATCATGACCTCGCATGAATCAGACCAAGCGTAGTTCTTGCAAATAAATACAAAAATAAAGAAATAATTTTTGGGATTTTTCATTTTTTCATTAATAAAACTTTGATTACAAAGATACTAGACTATTTTTTTAAAAGGGAAAATTACAAAACAGACTCAAAATAACAAAATACAGACTCGATAACTAGGAATACATTAAAACATCAAATCCTGGGGCATGCGGGGCG
This sequence comes from Nicotiana glauca, assembly GCA_026770625.1. Classification (NCBI taxonomy): domain Eukaryota; kingdom Viridiplantae; phylum Streptophyta; class Magnoliopsida; order Solanales; family Solanaceae; genus Nicotiana; species Nicotiana glauca. The sequence continues at coordinate 37,596 of MU736084.1, forward strand.
TCATTCAGCATCGCCGCAGGCCTACGTGCAAGACCCCTTTGCAACTGCTCCAAATCATTCATAACTTGTCGAAGAAATATCATCACTGAAGCAAAGAAAGTAGTGCGACTCATTCTTTCGCCTGCTCAACATTTCATGACAATATTATCCGCAATGGCTCGAATTCTTTCTCTGATCTGGCCCATTTCCTGAAGTAGTCGGCTTATCTGCTGGTTGCGAGCCTCTAGCACCTTGGAGTCGTGGAAGTGATGGTCTTGCAAAAACTTTATTTCTTTCTCCATCTCGGTCATTAGCCTATAGCACTGTTCCCTTTCAGCCTGAAATTCCTTGTCCCGCTGGGCTACCTTATCTTCAAGGGTGTTCATTTTTCTTTTCAAATTGGCAATGGTTCCCTCATAATTTCTTTTCATTTGTTGAACAAATTGGGCTCTTTCCTCCGTCTTCTTGTCCAAATGGGCCCCGATTTTTGCCATATTACCTTCAGATTTCTCCAACTCTTCCTGGCACTCTAAGACTTGCTTTTTCAGCCCTTTTATCAATCTCTCGTTGGGCCGACTTCTATCTTGATTTTTAGCAGCTATTTTCATTTGTTGGATTTGAGCCTTAAGAGCCTCATTCTCTTGGGTCAGTTTCTTTTTGTCACCTTCGTCGGCTGCGGCTTGCAAGCTATTTTCAAACCGGAGATCCTGAACCTATTTTTCCAATGCTCCTATTCGGGCGTTGTATTCCTTTTCCTTGGCTAACCAATCCCATTGTACCTGGGCCCCATTAGTAAATTTTTGTACATGCGGCCTCTTGGCGGGTTTCTCAAGAATTTGAAATCTTTTGCCAAACTAGACCAAGTATTTGGGATCCACTTCGCCTTTATCCTGATCCCGCACTATGGTTTTAGGCTCAAGATACCTACATTCATTCCGTATCTAGCGGATTTTTCCATCCGAAATGCAGCTTTCGGGCCTAATTCGATGACTTGTTTGCTCAGATCTTCATCACCGTGGACAGCTTGGCATCTTCCCAATTGTCGCAAGACTCGGTAGGGAGCATAGGGTTGGAAACTCTGAATGCCCATCAAGAGAATATAGGGTACTTCAGCTGATTTGTATACTGCCTCAGTAACGGGAAGCCACCCTAAAGTCCACTCAATTTTTTCAGTAGTCAGAGATCTCAAACATGATAGCAAAGCCTCGATACCCTCAGGGAATTCAATACCTGTTACCCGGATTTTAAACTCGCCAATACAACTTAAACCGGTCAAACCATAGTTTATGTACCCAGTCCGGTGACAGAGATGATCTTGTATCCATAGCTGTAGCAATAAATTGAAACCCTGAAAGAATTTACCCCCTTCTCGACATTTGGTCAAAGCTCGATACATTTCAGCCACAATCAAAGGAACCACTGAGCTGTTGATTTTCTTTATAGCCACATCTAGCATTCCCACGAGGCCGATATCTATGTGACCATCTTTTCGGGGATAGATCACGACTCCCAAGAAAGATACCATGAAGGCTAAACCCCTGTGTGCCTCCCACTTATCTTTGTTTCCAGCATGTGTCAAACTAGTGTTGGGCTGCTCAAAACCTTTCGGGTTGCCATATCGGTGGTATAAAAAATGGAGGGTGCAACATCCTTTCGATAAATTCTTATCATGAACATCCCGACTGATACTCAATAAGTCCAGAAATCTGTGTAGAGTTACCGGTCTTGGTGCCAATGGATATCGACCCCTGAGATTTTTGTTAAGTCCTGCACACCCTGCAACCTCTTCTAATGTCGGTGTAAGCTCGAAGTCTGAGAACCAGAACACGTTGTTAGTTGGGTCCCAGAAAGGTATCAGTGCTTCAATAATATCCGGCCTCGGCTTAATGTTCAACAATCCAACCAGGCTACCCAGAATCTTTACCACCATTTCCCTGCTACCTTTTCCCGGGTTGTTCTACCACATGTGGAGCTTCAAAGGGATCTCACTCAGGACTGAGAAGGATTCAATGTCAACTGTACTCATCCTGCACATTTATTTAAAATGACTCAAGGCTTTATTTTGACCCAAAAAGAAAAAGTGGCTATTTTTCAAAAAAATTATTTTAAGAAATACAAAGACGTGGTTTTGCGGATACGGCCTTTCAGCACTTCGGGGAAGAAGATTTTACGGTTGTGCCTGCTAACCGTTTAAACTGACTCAGGGTGGCTGTTCTTGCAAAAACAGCCTTCTGGCGTCCTTTTGGGGACACTCGGCTTATTTTAAACAAGAATGTCATCACCCGACTTATTTTGTGACAAAAATTAAAATTTGGTATTTTTGGCTATTTTTGCAAAAAGGGAAGTTGGATCCGATGAGGGTTGCCTATGTATCCCACATCCGGTGAGAATCAAACTGGCGTAGTTCGGGCAGTTTTATTTTGTTAAAAAAATCTCTCTTTTTTCTCCTTTTTTTTCCAAGTATTTTCATTTTTCTTTCAAAAATCCGGCAGCATTTCGGTATTGTTTGGGTATTTCATATTTATTCAAACAAGTGGTTACCCTCACACTGCTATTTTTATTCCAACTCTCTCCCATTATTTACAAGCCGGTCAACATGTAAAGCTGAGCAAATAAATACACAAGTAGCACTTAAGATGTATCAGGACAGTCTTTTCATTTCAGGTCACCTGTCCTAGACGGACCCAACCCCTATGTTGAGTCCCCTAAGTCAAATGCACATGATGCAAACAAACGTTCCTACTAGGGATCCGACATGAGGCTTTGTTATACTAGGTTTAAGCCCTGGGTTTATTGTTCTAGACCTGGCTTACCCTAGCGGACAACTCGAGTCGGGAGGGGGGGGAGGGGGCAGCGTACCAGGGATACAGAAGCTCCGCCGGCTTAGCCACTTATCCGAACCTAGTTCTAAATGGGATATGACTCTAAACAGAAGAGAAGCTACACAAAGTGTACCCTTCTCCATGATGTAGAGGACTCAGAACGAGGACGGGTTTCATAGTAGTTTATATATACATTTCAACAAATATCAAAGTGGTTTAGCAAAGTTAGCATGGAACATGTAGAAAAACCAGATAAAGCCAAATATAACAGTTATACTAAGCTCGAATTCTTGAACCCTAAACCAAAATTCTGGGTTCGTATCCCCAGCAGAGTCGCCAGAGCTGTCACACCTCCTTTTTTACATCTACCCTGAAGGATAAAGTATATAAGAGAGTTTTTTCATTTAAAGTGACATTATTCGAAATGAGATTATTTATTCAATTCGGAGTCGGCACTTGGGATAGGTTTGGCTTTTAGTGTCCCAAGTCGCCGATTTATCTTGAATACCAGATCGAGGAAATTTCGACTTCCCGAATTGAGTCTGCGAACCAAAAATTCTGAATAAGGAATTCTGTTAACCCGAGGAAGGTGTTAGGCACCCCCGGATCCCGTGGTTATAGCACGGTCTCTTAAACTATTATAATTGGCTAAAAATCTGATTTTTAATACATGTCATCCTATACTGTAATTTTTGAATTAATTACCGCTTTTAATTAATAATTTTTTAGGAGATTGAACGTTGTTTAAAACATGTTTTTGGATCACGTCACATGAAATGCACCCGGATCCTCGACACATTTTATTCAACATTTTAGAATTTGGATTTGGATCACATGAAATGCACACCCGAATTTAGGAAGGTAAATTTATTAAAGAACGCGCCTAAAGAAATTAACGTATTATTAACTTTGCCGGAGGCCATGAAAATTCGCTAAATGGCACGTCTCGAGTTCTAAATATTTTTTAAAATAAGTAATCAAAGAGGGCCACACGATTTGCGATTATATTTGGCGCAGTGCACCTCGTTTTATTTTAAAGGTCATCCTAAAAGAACTATTATTTTCTATTAAGGCTTATCTCTAAAAGGCCTAATTAATTAATAAGTGAATCAATTACTATTAAAAATATGCAAAGGGACTCGGTCTTCAAGATCAAGTCCGAATTCAAACAAAGAGATCTTCATTATTAAGGATCCCTTTAATTCAAATTCACTACCTAACTTAAAAGCCCAAGTCTATAATTCAAATTTTTTACAATTATCCAAATCCAAACTTTTAAAAATAAGACTTTCAGCAGTCATTCAGAATTTTGGGCCTCAAAATAAACCCCATACAAAGGTAACAAAATTGGGCTTTAAGCCCAAGTACGCACAGGCCTCCAGCCCAATGGAACTTAACTGATGGGCTTGGTGATATTCTGGGTAGTGATCATGTAACTGGGCCAAGTTAGGCCCAAACTTACGGCCTAGGTAGTCCAGGCATCACTTTGAATCAAATTGAAACTTGAATTACTATGCTAACTGATTTTAAAACCAATAGTGATGCAATCTATGGGCTAATACCAAGACTTAAATTCTGGTTCATACAAAACATGAATTAAAATTGAAAGAACACATTGAGAGAAGACGTTTTGAGATGAAATTTCACGTACTAATAGCATAACAATATTTTATCACGTGAACTTCATAGACTAGCAGAGAATTGATTTCACAAATAGGCCTGAAATGCACTATCTTATTAGCTTAACTGAAAGCAAACTTGCCTATAACTCGTAAATCATGTGAGACTATTGAATTCTTAGGCTTAACTAAGTAAATGACTTTGATACTCAAGTCACAGGATCAATAGAGGGGTTCTAGGTTGATAAACATGAAGAAATGTATAAACTAATACTGTAATTCAAACTAATATTTCCTTTTAAATTCCAAATAACGAAATACTACAACTAAAATCAGCTACACTAAGCAAGCACCATTGAATATCCTACTCGTATAATTTTTGAAGTAAAAGGAAAAACAGTCCAGTTATTACAACCATCGGAAGTCCAGGTTCATTAAATTTCAAATACTACTACTATATAATCTAACATGTAAACTATTGTGCACACAAGTAAACTAAACATGAAATTAACATGAGTAATTTGTCATTTATTCAATAATTCGAATACACTTGTGGATTTAGTTCTTCACACATCATTTGAGGTTGAAGAATACTTGGAATTAAAGCAAAACAAAATATGAGGATCAGCCCAAACTAACAGCAGACCAGCAGGTGTAATTCAGCACGGAATTATCAACAGCAGTAGAATCTCAATAGTCAACCAACAGATCAACAAACAACCCAGTAGACTGATACTTTCAAAATCAAAGAAGAAATACCACGAATAGGAACCAGCGTGGCAGAATCAAACCATTTTTTGAATCTATGAATGTTTGGAAGATGAAAAACTGGGCAGATCTAATAACGGTATTTTTTGTAGAAGTTTTCTACTATTTTTGGTTTTTTTTTCTTCAGAATTTCTAAGATCTAGATGAACTTTCTACTCTCAACTATTTTTGGTTTTTTTTTCGTAATTTCTAAGATCTAGATGAACTTTCTACTCTCAAATTTCAGTTTTTGGTTTTGAATTTTAATTTCAAATTTTTCAGCCCAAAACTTGTTAGGCAAGGCAGTAGAGACTGCCTTTTAAAGACAAAAATGCTAGGGGCTCTTTTAGATTTTATTTTTCACCTTTAGTCCCTTTTTTATTTCAGTTTTTGCTTGAAAAGTCCTTAAAAGACTGACTTGTGTCTCAATCTTAACACTAAGTAACTAAAATTCTATTTTGAACCCAAACTAGAAGGTTCTAGGGGTTTCTAATTCATGTTTCTGCAAGATTCTTATTATATGAAAATCCTATACTACCCTTGAATTCAATCAGAAATTGCCAACCTAACAAACTAACCCTCAACCCAGTTAACCTTAGTCCAAACTAACCATGGTTAGTTAATCAAGGGTTGGGGTATTCAGCTATATCCAAACTAATCTTTAAAAAATCAATTTAACTAATCACATTATTTCTAATTATAACCTAGGATAATCAGTGAACTAACAATTAACAATAAACGAACAGGATTAAAATCAAATTAACAGTAACATCTATGGATCAATTAATTGAAACCAAACACAAAATCAAACAAACCAGAAAAATCAAAGCAAAACAGAACAGAAATTAAACCAAAATAGAAACAAAAACAGACTCAAAGGAGCAAGAATCAATTAAAACCCTAAGAATTCTAAATCAATTAACAAGGAGAACAATTGATCAGGGAGGGAATATCACATAGAAAATCAAATGAAAAGGAAATCTTACTGATTTTGATCCGGCTTTCGAACTTAAACCCCAAACGATGTTATTAGCCTATTTTGGGGTCAATCAAACACTTGAAAATCCGATCCAAGATGAAATTCCTTTATACTTCGAAACTGAACCCTAAATCCAGGATTCGAGTGGTTTTGTCTGGATTTGAAAGAAGGCAGTTTGAGATATGGAGAGAGGGGGTCAAGGTGAGTCTAGGGTATAAGTTTGGTTAGGTTTGTAAGCGGCGCCGCCACCAGAGAACAATGGCGGCGGCTAGGGTTTTGAAATTTCGGAGGCTTCTAGTGAGATTTGAGTGGGGATAATGAAAGGGTCGTGATGAGAGGGACGAGAAGACGCCTTGGTGTGAATTTGGAGGCCGTTTGATGAGTTAGGGTTTTTGAGTCAGATCTTCTATACAAGATTTGAGGAATTCGGCGATGATTCGAAGGAAAGTAAGGTTGGATTCGTAACGAGGAGGTTGAGATGGGATAGTGGTGTAAATTTGGACGAGTTTGGGTGATCGCCGCCACCGTGGGGCGATTTCCGGCGGCGGTTTAGGGCGGAGCTGGCGAGGTTATCTCTGATGGGAGTGGGAGCGAGAGAGACGGCTTGGGGGGGGGGGGGAGGGTTTATCCGACAACTTTATATTAAAAGCACCCCAACTTCTCGACTGTTAGATCAAGAAACATAGACGGTCGAGATCGAATGCCACTAAAATGGGGTCGTTTTGGGGTAACAACAGTGGATCAGTAATTTTGGGTTTGGGCTGGACTGGAAATGGGTTTTGGATGGTTTGGGCCAATTTTAGAGGTGTTTAGCCGAGTTTGGTCCAACAAATTGAGAAGTTTATGAAGACATGAGTTTCTTTTAATTTTCTCTTCATTTGCTTTTTTTTATCACTCATTTTATTTTTGTTTTTTTGTTAAATAAAAATAAAGACCTGACTTAATTCTAAAACTAATTAAATTTCTAAAATTAACTAGATCCTAATTTAAAAAGAGAATTAAATAAGAAATTGAAATTAAAGGTAGAAATGCAAAAAGGACTATTTTTATTATTTTTTTCCATTTTTGTAATGTTAATTAACTAATAAAAAAATACTAAAATGGGTCCTAAATGCAAGCATGCTATTTTGTATTTTTTATGAATTATATCAATTAAAAATGTACCAAAAATGCAAACAAACACAAAATCATGCAATTAAATCCTAAAAATCAACTAATAAAAGAAACATCCTAATTCTAAGAAGTCTATAGGACTAATTTAAGTGAGGCAAAAATCACGTGCTCACAGCTGCCCCTCTTTGCTCGGAGACATAAAGGGTTTTCGGCCAAAGATAAATTAGCAATTATGAGAGATTTTTGCCTGCTTGACACTCCATGAGAAGCATTTTGAAAACCGTCTGATCGAACCCTACTTCAGAGGTTGCCTACATATCCTTGGCTAAAAAGGAATTAGGTCAGTGTAGTTTTGGAAGGTTTGGTAGCTGGGACTACCAGGAGTTGTGATTTCACTATTGTTGTTGCTGCTACTACTTGCTGACCTCCTTATTACACCAAAGAGAAAATCAAAGCTAAGCTAGCTATGCCTATCAACTATGAGTTACAAGATTCCTATCTATAAATCTCTTGAAGCTTGATCTTGAGTCTTAGCTGATTTTGCTGTGGACTCCGATCTGAATCTTGATGCTCACAAGTTGTAGGTGTTGTTTGTCTCTACAGCACTGAGTCAAAACGGAACAGGCGGAGCTTGCGACTTCAATCACGTTCTGAGCAATCCGCACCTTTGTTTGCTTCAACGTTTTGAATTTATTTCTTTTTATTCTTTTCTTCTTTTCTTTATTCTGGGTTGAGACTCATTCCATCGGTCATCTCGCACCCTGTGCCTCGAGGTAAAACCTACTTAAGATACCAAAACAAACAAACGAACAAAATTTTTCTACCCCAGTTTTCACTGGGAAAATTTCGTGAGTTAGTTTTGACACATGTCTAAGAGATAAAATCAGGATTGTGTATCCTTGGGAATGAAGCCTTAAATTGGGAGGATTACTAGGTTATGCTGGAAAAAATGACCGGGTTATACCGGAAAATAAAAAGGTCCTCGGGTTATTCTGGGGAGATCCACGGGTTATGCTGGGATTGAAAGAAAGAAAAAGGCTACTTGGGTTATGCCAAGGAGGTCCACGGGTTATGCCGGGATTGAAAGAAAAGGCTCCTTGGGTTATGCCAGGGAGGTCCACGGGTTATGCCGGGATTCAAAGAGACAGGCTCTTTAGGTTATGCTAGGGAGGTCAACGAGCTATGCCGAGATAAAGAAAAAGGTCCTTGGGTTATGCCAGGGAGGTCAGCCCAAGAATGCTACCAGATCGCCCAAGATTTCACACACACCAAACAACTAAAAGGGGCAAGTGCGGAATCATAGCAATCAGCCGTGTCGGGAATCAAACCTGACATACAAGTAGAGGCCATCAAAGAGCTGGACAGCGTGGAAGCTTGAAAGACAACCATAGAAGACCTCGATCCTGTCCAATTAGATAATACTGATAGCATAAAAAAGGCTTATATTGGACATAACCTCTCGGATCCAGGTAAGTATCATGAGTTTTTAAATAACAGCGTGGATTTGTTTGCTTTTTCCCACTTAAATATGCCAGGAATCCTAAGGGATGTCGCCATACACAAGCTGAATGTTGATCCACTTTATCCGTCGGTACGACAAATGAGGAGGAAGTTCAATGTCACAACCAATGAGGCGGTAAGCGAGGAGGTTGATAAATTACTCGCCAATGGTTCCATCAGAGAATCGAAATACCCCCAATGAGTCGCCAATATGGTTATGGTCAAAAAGAAGAACGGGAAATGGCGAATGTGTGTTGACTTCACCGATCTAAACAAAGTATGCCCGAAGGACTTTTTTTCGTTACCTCACATCGCCCAACTTATCGATGCAACAGCAAGGCACGAACTGCTGAGCTTCTTGGATGCCTACTCTGGTTATAACCAAATTCTAATGGCTGAAAAAGATCAAGAAAATACCACCTTCATCACTTATCAAGGAATGTACTGCTAATAGGTGATGTCGTTCGGGCTCAAGAATGTAGGGGCCACGTATCAAAGGTTAGTCACCAAAATGTTCAAAGAGCAACTCGGTAAGACCATGGAGGTTTACATCGATGATATGCTAGTAAAGCCGGAAAAAAAAGGATCACATTGGTCATCTGAAGGAAGCCTTCGAGATACTAAGACAGTACGGGATGAAACTGAATCTCGAAAAGTGCGCTTTCGGTGTAACTTCAGGAAAGTTCCTTGATTTCCTAGTGTCACAGAGGGGAATCGAGGTCAACCCAGATCAAATCAGGGACATCGATGCAATACCGGAGATACTGACTAGCAAAAAATAGGTGCAGAAATTAACAGGGCAAATAGCCTCCCTATTAAGGTTCATTTCACGATCCTCGGATAGATGCCACAAATTATTTAATGTGCTGAGGAAATACCACGAGCTACAATAGAACGAAGAATGCGTCGACACCCTGAAAAAACTAAAAATGTATCTATTCTCACTACTACTACTCATCAGAGCGGACCCAGATGAATGTCTATTTGTGTATCTAGCAATTTCCGAAGTTGCGGTAAGCACATGTGAAAATAAAGGAACGCAATCTCCAATTTTCTATGTCAGCAAAACTTTAATTGATGCCGAAACATGGTACCCTCACCTTGAAAAACTATCTATGGCGTTGGTCGTAGCTTCACGGAAGCTTAGACCGTACTTTCAATGCCATCCCATAAAGGTGGGTGACAAGTTTCCCCCTAAAAGGTATCCTACACAAACCCGAACTATTGGGTAGACTAGCCAAGTGGGCTATAGAAATAAGAGAGAACAACATAACGTACCAATCACGAACTGCCATTAAGTCGCAGGTGCTCTCCGACTTCATCGCTAACTTCAGCACGAAAATATTGCCTGAGGCAGAATAGGAAGCACTTCGCACTTCGACACATACCGACCTCTAGTTCCTCTAAATCGACGGTGCCTCTAATGCCTTGGGATCAGGACTGGGACTCATCCTTGAGGTCCCTACAGGCAAAGTAATTCGCTATTCCATACGATGCCCCGAGATGACTAATAATGAGGCCGAGTACGAAGCTATGATTGTAGGTTTGAAGTTAGCCCTCAAATATGGTGCTCGTCGACTTGTCCTCCATTATGATTCTCAACTTGTGGTGAATCAAGTAATCGGGACTTTTCGAATCAAAGAGCAGAGACTATAAAGATACCAGTTGAAAATCCACAAACTACTGCCAGAATTCGATGAATGCGCCTCGACTAAATTCCTAGGGCGCAGAATATAGAAGCAGATAGCCTCGATAAACTAGCTGCGGTCACCAAGAATATCAACAAGGAAAACGTGGTCACCCTCTTTCTTTCCGCAATAGACCATGTCGAGGCACATTCTATAAACTTAACTTGGAACTGACATAACCGCTTCGCAACCTATTTGCAGGATGGAACACTCCCGTAAGATTAAAAAAAGCCAAAATACTCTGGGTACAGGTTGCCCGATATAGCCTAGTAAACGGTGATCTCTACAAAAGAATGTTCAGTGGCCCCCTAGACAAATGTCTTGGGCCATATCAAACAAGGCGAGTACTGGAAGAATTACACGAAGGACACAGTGATGCCCACATGGGAAACCGTACCCTCATCCGATGCCTCATCCGCGCCAGGTACTACTGGCCCACCGTGAAAAAAGAAGCCGCGAACAAGGTGCTGTCACACCTCCTTTCGGCGCTACCCGCGAGGGCGCAAGGGAGTTTTTCCAATTAAAGGACAATCGAAACGGG
>MU736087.1:540-30586 GCA_026770625.1 Nicotiana glauca
TTAATTAATTTAAACAAATTAACATGCATACACAAATGCAAATAAATTTCACAAAATCATACACACAATGCAAAACTGTTTTTATTTTGAAATTTTTGGGAATAATTCTCATATAAGGCAAAAATCACGTGCTCACAATAGCAACACACGAATAAATTTCTCCTTATCTCTCCACATGAGTATCAACCTTATCCTTATACCACCGCATGCATACCAATATCACAACATAATAATCAACTTGCACCAGATGTGCCCTTATGCCACAACTCTCACCAAAATCAACAATATCAATGTTACCACAACATATAGCCTATAGCTCAACCATAATGTGTACAAGAATCTCAATAATAACAAAATGAATGAGAAATACATAACAAGGAAAGATATCTCATAAATCAACAACTTCGACCTTAATGTTATAATAGCTTTAACAACTTCAACATCAATAACCTAACAAGAAGATATTCCTACAAAATGACAACTTCAAGTAAGAGTAATTTCAATAATAAAGGAGGTAACAAGACAATAAGAGGGGTATCAACTTCAATTAAATCATATAAGAGCAAATATAATAATAAAAGATAGAACATGTGCTAACAATATCAAATAGATCATGTGAGAGTAAATTTAATAATGTTAGATTTAACATATTATGACAAATTCAATAAAATGCATGGAAAAATCCTAAAAGTCTAAACCGGTCAAAATACCATATATATAAGCCCATGTACACACTCGTCACCTTACATGTCTTCCGCATAATTCAAATAACACAAACAATCCAAATCCTAACAGGTATTTCCCCCCACATAAAGTTAGGCAAGGCATCTACCTCAACTAGGCCAAATAAACCTTCAAAAATAGCTTTTCCCCTAAAATTTGCCTCTGCACGGCTTAAATCTAACCTGAAACAACTTAATATCATCAAATAATGCAAAGTTAACCAATCTCAATCAATAAAGCTATTATTTTTACATATTTTCCCAAAATTCAACAAACATCAACCACGAGATTGCCCAGTCAAAACCCGAGCTCAAGGGTAGATTACGAATGCCCATAATCCCACGAGTCTATATGTGTGTTTTGTTTTCAAATCTGAGTCCAGGTCGGCTCTAAAAACCCAAATTTTTATTTTTCAAAATTTTGACAAAAATCCCTAAAATTCCTCTTTGATTCTCCCAAATTTGATGTCCAATATAGTATATAATCATGAAATATAGTAGAAAATTGATTAGAATCACTTACCTAATGGTTGTAGATGAAAATTCCCTCTTGAAATTGCCGCCTACCGAGACTAGGGTTCTAAAAAATAGAAAACAATACGAAATCCCAACTCCAAGCCCTTTTGTTTAATTGCAAATGTTGCATTTGAGAAACTGCGTTTGCAATTGCGAAGGAAACCTCGCAAATGTGGCATTGCGAATCCTCATAATTGTGATGGAAACCTCGCAAATGCAGCACCTGTCAAGCTCGGGAAATGTCGCAATTGCGACACAGACCTCGCAAATGCGAAGTTTGTCCTCCTTGCAAATGTGACCAAATTTTCAAAAATGCGAACTAACCCACATAAGGATAGACTTCGCAAATGCGAACTAAGTATCTAATTTCGATATTGATTCCCCTTTGTCATGTTCCCAATTGCGATGCTTGTGCACGCAATTGCATAACTGCAGCACCTGCACACAAGCAACCTGTATTTTAGCCCAAACCTTTTCGAAACAGGTCCGAAACTCATGCAAGGCCTCAGGACTCCAAGCCAAACATCCACATAAGTTGAAAAGTATCATAAAACTCGCTCGCTCAATCAAAATACAAAAATAACATCTTGAACCACGAGTCAGACATCAACACACATGAATTTCAAAGAAAAGATCAAGAACCTCTGGAATTGCAACCAAGCCTTCTAATCCTATCAAATCAAATCCAAATGACAGTAAAATTTGCAAAAATGTTTTAAATAGAAAATGGACCTAATCCAAGTCCCAAAACTAAATTTTGAACCCGATAGATAAAAAGCCAACGTACGGTCAAACTTGAGAAAACTTCTAATCCTCAAATTGATAACTTTCGGTAAAATAAGTCAAATCAACCTAAGGACTTCAAAATTTAATTTCGGGCATTTGCCTAAGTCCAAAATCACAATATGAACCTATCGGAGCCATCAAAATAATATTCCGGGATAGTTTTCACGAAAGTCAAACTTCGGCCAACATTTATAACTTATACTTCTAAGACAAGAACCAAAGGGTCCAAATTAACCCAAAACCTTCTTGGGACGAAACCAACTAACCCCACAAGTCATAAAGCCACAATTACACATGTGTGAAATAACAAAAGTCAAAACAGGGCGCAAATACACAAAATGATCGGTCGGGTCGTTACATTGTTGTGACGACTCGACCCGTCGTCTCATGAGTTACCACTTTTTTTCCTGATTTTCAACGTCTTTATGCTTCATTATCCATATCTCATGTGATCGAGTTGGTTGGATTGATTTTAGAAGGAAATGAGACGTTTAGTCTCTTTAAGGAAAGCTTAGATTGGAAAAGTCAATTGGATGTTGACCTATGAGTTAGAGGGATAGAATGTGAATTCTGATGATTCAGTTAACTTCGAAGGAAGATTTGTGATTTAGGAGTGTGATCGGAAGTGATTTTGGAGGTCCGGTGTAGAATTAGGCTTGAATTGGCGAGGTTAGTATTTTTGGCGAATTCTGGTTGATAGGTGAGATTTTGATCCGAGGAGCGGAATGGAATTCTGAGCATTGTTGTAGCTTTGTTATGTCATTTGTGACGTGTGTGCAAAATTTCAAGTTATTCAGAGGTCGTTTGGTTGGGTTTTTGATCAAATGCGTATTTCGGAAGTTTTAGAAGAACTTAGGCTTGAATCCGATGTAATTTGATAGTTTTGGTGTTGTTTGTGGAGTTTTAATGATTCGATCAAGTTTGAATGATGTTTTAGGATGGGTTGGCACTTTTGGTTGAGGTCCCGAGGGCCTCGGGGTGATTTCGGATGGCCATTAGGATGAATTTTGGACTTATGAGATTGCTGGTTTATTTGGTTTCTGGTATTTTTGCATCTGCGGAAAAGGAACCGCGGACGCGGTTGTGCAGGTACGGAAGGGAGGTTCGCAGGTGCGGTTATTTGGCTTGGATTGATGAGTCCGCAAATGCATTAGAAGAGTCGCAGAAGTGAAAGGTGTGGCCATGGTATTTTCTGCAGAAGCGGACAAGGATCCGCAGAACCGGTGTCCGCAAACTCGGATAGCTAACCATAGAAGCGGTCGTGGGCTTAGTGAAGATCCACAGAAGTAGAGGTAGAACCGCAGAAGCGGTAGTCGCAAATGCAGTAAGGCAACCGCTGATGCAAAAATGATTGTTCAGAGAAGGGGTTTTAAAGCTCATTTTGTTCCGCGAGCTAAGGGTTATTTCCACCATTTTTGATCGACCTTGAGAGCTTTTGGACGGAAATTGAAGGGGATTTCAACTAGGAGTGATTGGAGGTGAGTTCTATCACCTAAATACATGATTTAATGGTAGAATTAACATAGAAATTTGTGGAAATTCATCAAAATGGGGGGTAAAGCTAGGGCTTGGAAATTTGGTATTTCAAAGTGGGATTTGAAGGGTCATTTGGGCTCGGATTTGGGAGTTTTTGGTATGTATAGACTATTGGCGAGATAAGGAATCCGTTGGTGTTAAATTTTCTGAAGTTCGAGAAGTGCGCTTGGGGCTCGGGTTTTGCAAATTCCGTGATTTTTGATGTTTTTCGATTCTTTTTGGTTGGGTTATGTTCCCTTAGCCTATTGACGTATTCGTTGTGGTTTTGGTCAAATTTGACGTGCGTGGAGGCCTAGTTGAGGGGCAACGGCATCACGAGCTAGAGATTTCACCGGCTTGAGTTGAGTAATGATTGTAAATGACATATTGAGGGTTTGAAACCCCGAATTTGCACATCATAGTGCTGTATCGTTGTGACTTACATGCCGGATAACGAGCGTGGGGTAGAGCACCATTGGGGATTGTGACTTGGTCCGTCCCAATTGATGAATTTACTGCGTATTTGACTGAAATTACTTGTTATCATCATAATGTGGGTTGATTTCCATATTTGGGCTTCGTGCCATCTATTTGAACCCTTCGGGGATTGTTGTTGATAATTCCTCATTGTTTTAAATATATATTTGAACTCAGTCATGTATTTTCCACTATTTTAAAACACAGCCAAGTTATTATACCTTAAACACTCGAAATGATATTACTAAAAATATTTTTGGGCTGAGCATCATGTTTTATTATTGCCCTAGTGGCTTATGTGATTTTGCTGACTGAGTAAGGCGGAGGGCCTGTATTGTGAGGATACTTATGGATCGGGTTGCACGCCGCAGCAATGTTATACTGATATTGATATGAGACCGAGGGCCTAGATTGATGCCACTAGATGGCTTGATAATGCGCTTGGGCCGTAAGGGGCCTCTCCCGGAGTCTACACACCCCAGTGAGCACCGTCGACGATAAACGGAGCGAGCTGCACGCCGCAGCGATATGTGGAGTGGACTGCACACCGCAGCAATAACGGTACTGTTTGATGTGTTTACCATATTTCATTTTTGTTCCATTATATGTTGTTTGTGCTTCTTCTTGAAATATTTACTTGTTGTTCTGGTATTATCTGATAACCGAGTGTGGTGCCACAGAGGCGGAATTCTGTGCTTATCTGCACTTTTTGCATTCATTTGCGTAACTGTTGAAAAAGTCATTTTCAAAAGAGGTTTTAAACTGAGCTAAGATATTTCTAATGGTTTTACAGCTTTACTGCTTTTCTTTTAAAGGGCTTTTCACTGGTCCTATATAGCATGATGGTTTGCTTCACATGATTTCTTACTGCTCAGTTATTATTTACCCTTATTACTCACTAAATTGGAGTACTCACTTTACTCCTTGCACCTCGCGTGCAGATGCAGGTATTTGTTCACCCGGTAGCGGGTTCTGGCTGATCAGAGGCAGAGCTATAGGAGCAGCGAGGTGACTATCTACATTCGCAGCACCACTTTTCTTCCTGTTGTTCATTATTCCGTCCTTGTATATTTTAGGTCTTGTAATTATAGTTATATAGTCTGATAGATGCTCGTGGCTTGTGACACTCTAGTTTGGGCTCTGTTTGGGTATTATTCTGCACTTATTAAAGAGGTCTTTTGATACACTATGGTTATTTAAATATATTAAATCTGATTATTAGTGTTAACAATTCTAAAAAGATAAGTTGGGTCAGTTGGATGGCCTCGTCTTCACTAGAGGTGTTATCACGACCTGTGCGAGTTTGGGTCGTGACAAGTTGGTATCAGAGCCTAGGTTACTAGGTCTCACGAATCATGAGCAGGTTTAGTAGAGTCTCGCGGATCAGTACGGAGACGTCTGTATTTATCCTCGAGAGGCTGCAGAACCTTTAGGAAAACTTCATATTCTTGGAATTCTTATCGTGCGTCCTTGATTCAGCTTGAAATGTAACTCTTGAAATTCCTTCCACGTGTTCACATGCACATATGAGCGCTCAGAATTATATGTGCCTTCATGGCTTGTGATTCCCCGATCAAGGGGCGAGATATAATCTATGTGAGTTTGATGTTAGGCAAGTCTGGAGGACTTGAGGCCGGATCTTTGCCTATGGCTTGAACACCGAGGTGCTGCTTGTGTGAACAAGTGTTTTGAACTTGTATGTTCGGTATTGTCCCTATTAGGGTAAGTGACGGCTGGATAAGCTATGTGATGAGTATATTAGTACTGCGAGATGTATCTATGTGACTTGGAAGTGATGAGGAAGGTCTGCTAGATGATAGATAAACTATTAAGTGTGTGATCTTCATTGTGATTGGATGTGTAGCCCCGAGTTATGGGTGTGTGAAGAATCTTTTCAAGACTCCTAGTTAGGAGTGAAGTAAGTTAGGAGTGAAGTAAGTTTCATGTTGCAGTATGAGTTCAGACTCAGGAAGACTAAGTGACTGTGTA
Organism: Nicotiana glauca; assembly: GCA_026770625.1. Taxonomy (NCBI): domain Eukaryota; kingdom Viridiplantae; phylum Streptophyta; class Magnoliopsida; order Solanales; family Solanaceae; genus Nicotiana; species Nicotiana glauca. Next base: position 6,546 of record MU736087.1, read on the forward strand.
AGGTGTATGATGGTGGAAGGTATATAGAAATGTTATATTGAGGCGAAACAAGTGGGTTATATCCTGCGGAGTGTTCTGAAGTGGTGTGACACCCATGTTGTTTGTTAGAAGATGTCAATAATAAGTGAAATACATGTGTTGAAATCTAAATTGGTCGCTTAGGGAGTGGGTGTATCTGTTGCGGAGGTGAATGTGAGAATTGCAGAAGAGATAAATTCTAACCGATCTATGTTTTAACAAACTTATAAATGATTGGAGTTTAATCTCACTACGGTATTATGGCATCAAAAGAGTAAAAGTGTTATGAGTTATTGAGTGTACCTTTATCTATGGCTTCGAGCCAAGTGGGGGATTCGGCTATGAGCAGTTGATTGCACGGTTAGGTGCTATGTTGGTTCCAATTTGAGGTGTGCAAGTGAATTAGCTATGGCTCGAGAAAAGGAAAATTTTGGCAAAGGTTATATTATGATTCATAGGGTAAGAGAATCACGAAATGTCTAGAGTTGCTGTTGGTAAAGAGTGCTCGGTGCGTAGAGCATGAATTTGCTTGGTTATATTGGGATGAGGACCTCATTTTTGCGGTGTCGGAGTGCCAATGAGGCACGAGTGGTTCTGTTCGTTAAGTCAGGTAACTTGCAGTTTGAATAAGAGTGAATGGCTTTCGAGAATAGTTCTAATGTGTTCAAGATTCTACAGGGGACAATTGGGTATCTTGAATTTGTATATGAAATTAGAAACTGAGTCTCCATTGGGAGAGGTCAAGGTATGTAATTTTTCTATATCAATTATGGGCTTTTATGTAGCACTATCAGGAAGGTGTAGGTAATGGTTTGGGATTCATAAAATGTTCTATGATGTTTTGACTTGCAATGTAGCAGTTGAAAGGTAAGAAATGGTTCGTGGGGGTGTAAGACAACATGGTCTCGTGATTCAAAGCCACTCAGGATGAGTGTGGATGGATGGTGTTATATGTTGAATGCAGTTACTATTATTCCTAGGGAAATCAGGGTAAGTTGAAAGAAGATGGATTGGTTAGCCATATATCTGTTGGCATATTGGTGGTAGAGATCAATTCCTTTAGCATGATCAAGTTACGCGTGTGATTTGTGGCGGTACAGGTGAGGCATGTCGTCCATCGTAAATAATATTATTCAAGAGTATTCCATTGTTATGGGCCTGTTACATGTAGGCGGATCCTGAAAGGGTCATAGTGGGTTAGACCACTACATAGAGATTTGCATATTCTACGGTTATGAGAATTCACCTATGTGTTACTATGGTTCTCCTGAAGTGAGTTAAGTGGAAAGTTTTATATGATGAAGTGTTAATCTAATAATGGTTCCGAAGCTGTGATGAAGAGCGTGTTCTATTGTATGTTGGCATGTTGGGTGCAATGAGTGGAATGGAATTTGACGTGAAGATAGAGGTAACAACTCGGTATGGACAAAGATGTCACGAGATCGGATGAGCAGGGAAGAAGTCTCGCCATTTAAGGTAAATCGGTATTGTCTTCAGCGTCACCTGAGAATGGTATTTTTTGAAAAGGCTTTGCACTCTGGTTAATGATTCTTTATCGCTTTTCAGTGTTAGTGCGGCCGGTGGTTTGGAGGTACGACCTAGTTATTCGTAATGGCAAGTTGTAGGAGGGTGTCCCATAGGAAGATTGTGTAAGTATGCCAGTTAGTCACTTGATTGATTGAAGACTTAAACCAAGTATGAAGGTTGTGATAATATTGTTAAATTAAGGAAATATGCCCGGAGGGCACTCAATCTATTGAGTTGTGTACTACGGATGATTTCTCTGACTATGATGGATGTTCTTATGTGTTACAAGCCGAAGATGAGTTGTTAGGGACCTTTGAAAGGTAATTAACCTAATTCAGTGCGATCAAAATCGGCTTGAGGTCGGCGGATGGATCCAAATATGAATATGGGCTCTATGTCAGGCCAAACGGGTTCATTTCGGCGATGCATCCTTATGGAGGAGGAGTCATGGTGTTATTTCGTTGTCAAAAATTTTATGCAGTGATACACTGCACCGTGTGAGTTGTGAAACAGTTTGAGAAATGCTTATGTGTTGAGGATCCATATGAAAATGATGTTTATGAGCAAAATGGCTCTCGAGATTCAGATTGTATATCACACCTCACTTGAGCTTGAGTTTTGGTAGCTTATAGCGCTATATGTCCCCCCAGGGACGGTATAATGCAATTAGCGTGCTTGTGACCGAAATTCGGTATTTTATATTAATGAGCAATTTAGCTCGATGTACACCTCTTTAGGTGAGTGTTATATGTGGATCGGGTGGCACGCTGCCATGAGTGTATTATTTGGATCGGGTTGCGCGCCGAAATAGTGTGTTATTGGGCATAGCTTTCTATATGCTATTTTTGTATGCCTTACTTCCTATTTTCTCAGGAGAGCACATATTAGTGTGTGTGTTAGGCAGTTCCTTCCAGAGTTCATCTTCCTTTTTGTACCGTGTTTTAATCGGTAGCCTATCGACATTTTGTGGCATCATATGAGACTTTTGATTATGTACGGGTTGGCCTATTGCCTAAGCGGTTCGTACTGGATGAGATCACGCATTGGGGCAAAGTTATGTGGATGTGTGATATTGCGAGTTAGATTCGTGTGTTCTTTCTCTATGATGGGAGAAAGGTTCTCCGTATTGTGTTGTGGTGGTACTTGAGAGCTTGAGGTACAACTCTTTCATTTGGGTCATTTTCATGAATTGAGTATGTTCGTACTGTTGCTTACTGGAGCGCGTATTGTGCGAGTTGTGGCTTAGTCCTGTACTAATTTGTGATGTCACCAGAGTGGTGTGGTGATTAGATGAGATTGTTCGGATCTTTAATGAGTACGAGCAGATTCAATTTCGGTATGTTGGAAGGATAATATCGAGCTTCGACTCAGAAATTTGATGTAGAATTTTCCAAAGGAAAAGTGGTTTCATGAATGTTTGATCTAAGAAATGGTGATGGTTTACTGCGTGTTTTAGTTATCAGTTGCAGTATATGTAAAAGTATTGGAAAGAAACTTTAGTTGTTAAGAGGTTTTCTATCGGTATTCAGGCCTTGTGTGCAGCTGATGTGAATGGGAGTTATCGCTACATGTGTTTGAGTTATGTGGAATATTAGGTAATTGCACCTAAGGTTGCAGGTGTGGATTATTACAGTTGGTTTGGGCTTGTTCCGAATATAGAAGGGAGGTTCTAAACTTTTGTACGATTTCGAAAATGAAAATGTGGTTCTAAGGTTTATGGGCTAGATTGGATTATGAAACTGCAGTGCCAATGTGTAATCGGACCTATGTGAGATAGGGTAATGGGGGATCACCCCCCGGGTATATACATGGTAAAGTTATTCAGCAATTGGCTGGCTTCTAGAACAACTCTGGGAATGCTCGAGGACGAGCGCTTGTTTAAGTTGGGTAGGATGTGACGACCCGACCCGTTGTCTCATGAGTTACCATTTCATTTCCCTGATTTTCAGCTTCTTTATGCTTCATTATCCATATCTCATGTGATCGAGTTGGTTGGATTGATTTTAGAAGGAAATGAGATGCTTATTCTCTTTAAGGAAAGCTTAGGTTGGAAAAGTCAACCGGATGTTGACCTATGAGTTAGAGGGCTCGGATGTGAATTCCGATGATTCGGTTAGCTTTCGGGGATAATTTGTTACTTAGGAGTGTGATCGGAAGTGATTTTGGAGGTCCGGTGTAGAATTAGGCTTGAATTGGCGAGGTTAGTATTTTTGGTGAATTCCGGTTGATAGGTGAGATTTTGATCCAAGGGTCGGAATGGAATTCCAATAGTTGTTGTAGCTTCGTTATGTCATTTGTGATGGGTGTGCAGAATTTTAGGTTATTCGGACGTCGTTTGGTTGGGTTTTTTATCAAATGCGTATTTCGGAAGTTTTAGAAGAACATAGGCTTGAATCCGATGTAATTTAATAGTTTTGTTGTTGTTTGTGAGGTTTTGACGATTGGAGCAAGTTTGAATGATGTGTTAAGATGGGTTGGCACTTTTGGTTGAGGTCCCGGGGGCCTCGGGGTGATTTCGGATGGCCATCGGGATGATTTTTGGACTTATGAGATTGCTGGTGTATCTGGTTTCTGATATTTCCGAATCAACGAAAAAGGAACCGCATATGTGGTTGCGCAGGTGCGGAAGGGAGGTTCGCAGGTGCGGTTATTTGGCTTGGATGGATGATTCCACAGATGCGTAGAAGAGTCGCAGAAGCGAAAGGTGTGGCCATGGTATTTTCCGCAGAAGCGGGCAAGGATCTGTAGAAGCGGTGTTCGCAAATGCAGATAGCTGACCGCAGAAGCGGTCATGGGCTTAGTGAAGATCCATAGAAGAGGAGGTACAACCGCAGAAGTGGTAGTCGCAAATGCGGTAAGGCAACCGCATATGCGAAAATGACTTATCAGAGAAGGTGTTTTAAAGCTCATTTTGTTCCGCGAGCTAAGGGTTATTTCCACCATTTTTGATCGACCTTGAGAGCTTTTGGATGGAAATTGAAGGGGAATTCGACTAGGTGTGATTGGAGGTGGGTTCTATGACCTAAATGCATGATTTAATGGTAGAATTAACATAGAAATTTGTGGAAATTCATCAAAAGTGGGGTAAAGGTAGGGCTTGAAAATTTGGTATTTCAAAGTGGGATTTGATGGGTCATTTGGGCTCGGATTTGGGAGTTTTTGGTATGTATAGACTCGTGGTGAGATAAGGAATCCGTTGGTGTTAAATTTTCCGATGTTCGAGAAGTGGGCCTAGGGCTCGGGTTTTGCAAATTTTGTGATTTTCGATGTTTTTCGATTCTTTTCGATTAGGTTATGTTCCCTTAGGCTATTGTGACATGTTCGTTGTGGTTTTGGCCAAATTCAACGCGCGTGGAGGCTGAGTTGAGGGGCAAGGGCATCGCAAGCTAGAGATTTTGCCGGCTCGAGGTGAGTAATGATTGTAAATGACCTCCTGAAGGTTTTAAACCCTGAATTTGCACATCGTAGTGCTATATCAAGGTGACTTGCACGCCGGATAGCGAGCGTGGGGTAGAGAACCATTAGGGATTGTGACTTGGTCTGTCCCGATTGATGAATTTACTGTGTATTTGACTGAAATTACTTGTTATCATCATAATATGGGCTGATTGCCATATTTGGGCTTCATGCCAACTATTTGAACCCTTCGGGGATTGTTGTTGATATTACCTCAATGTTTTAAATATATATTTGAACTCAGTCATGAATTTTCCACTGTTTTAAAACTCAGCCAAGTTATTATTCGTTAAACACTCGAAATTATATTACTAAAAATATTTTTGGGTTGAGCATCATGTTTTATTATTGCCCAAGTGGCTTATGTGATTTTGCTGATTGATTAAGGCTAAGGGCCTGTGTTGTGAGGATATTTATGGATCGGGCTGCACGCCGTAGCAGTGTTATACTGATATTGATATGAGGCCGAGGGCCTAGATTGATGCCACGAGATTGCTTGATATTGCACTTGGGCCGTAAGGGGCCCCTCCCGGAGTCTACACATCCCCAGTGAGCACCGTTGACAATAAAGGGAGCAGGCTGCATGCCGCAGCGATATGTGGAGCAGGCTGCACGCCGCAGTGGTACCGGTACTATTTGATGTATTTACCTTATTTCATTTGTTTTCCATTATATGTTGTTTGTGCTTCTTCTTGCAATATTCACCTGTTTTTTTGGTACTATCTGATAACCGAGTGTGGTGCCCGAGAGGCGAACTTCTGTGCTTATCTGCACTATTTGTTTTGCATTCATTTGCATAACTGTTGAAAAAGTCATTTTCAAAAGAGGTTTTAAACTGAGCTAAGATATTTCTAAAAGTTTTACAGCTTCATTGCTTTTCTCTCAAAGGGCTTTTCACTGCTTCTATATAGCGTGACGGTTTGATTTATGTGATTTCTTACAGATCAGTTTTTATTTATCCTTATTACTCACTGAGGTGAAGTACTCACTCTACTCCCTGCACCTCGCGTGCAGATGCAGGTATCTGTTCACCCGGTAGCTGGTTCTGGCTGATCAGAGGCAGAGCTATAGGAGTAGCGAGGTGACTGCCGGCGTTCGCAGCACCACTTTTCTTTCTGTTGTTCATTATTTAGGCCTTGTATATTTTAGGTCTTGTAATTGTAGTTATACTCTGATAGATCCTCGTGACTTGTGACACCCCGGTTTGGGCTCTGTTTGGGTTTTATTCTGCACTTATTAAAGAGATTTTTTGATAGACTATGGTTATTTAAATATATTAAATCTGCTTATTAATGTTAACAATTCTAAAAAGATAAGTTGGGTCAGTTGGCTAGCCTTGTCTTCACGAGAGGCGCCATCACGGCCAGTGTGGGGTTTGGTTCGTGACAATTCTCCCCCTCTTAAAACAGACGTTCGTCCTCAAACGTGCATAGAGACATACCTGAAGTGACAAATAGGTGAGGATAATGACTCTGTATGACTTGTTGGGTCTCTCAGGTTACCTTATCGATCTGATGACCCCTCTATTGAACCTTAATTGAAGCAATGTTATTTGATATCAACTTTTGGATCTGTCTATCCAAGATAGCACCGGCTCCTCAACATAAGTCAAATCCTTGTCCAATTGGACTGTGATAAAATCTAATATAGGGTACGAATCACCATAATACTTCTGGAGCATGGAAACATGGAACACTGAGTAGACTGTCGATAAGCTGGGTGGAAATGCAAGTTTGTAGGTCACCTCACCAACTCTCTCAAGGATCTCAAAAGCTCCAATTTACCTAGGTCTCAACTTGACCTTCCTCCCGAACCTCATCACACTCTTCATGGGTGAAATCCGCAGCAAAACCCTCTCTTCCACCATAAATGCTACATCACGAGCCCTCTAACCAGCATAACACTTCTTCCTAGATTGTGTTGTATGAAGTAGATCATTAATCTACTTAAATTTCTCTGAGGCATTGATGATAGGCTATAATTATGTATTTTAGTCGATTATTACACTCTAATTTACTGCACTTTAGTTGAGTTTGGGCTCTAATCACCACTGTTTTGCACTAACTATGTATTTTCTGCCTTGTAGGAGTGATTTCGAGCTATGTAGATGTTATGGAATGAATTCAAGTGATTTGGAGCTTTGAAGTCTAAGTAAAAGCCCAAGGAATTAAGCCGAGATCGTATTCCGAGATCAACGGATGATAGAGCAACAAAATGGAGAATCGAGTAGGCGTATTGCGTACTGTCTACTAAAATGCACATAACATTTTTCTAAGAACTCTATTTTGGCTCCAGAATATATGGTTGGAAAGTTAATTCAAAGGGCTACAACTTTCATATTTTATATTTTTCCAAATTCCAAACCGAATAGGGTGAAAACTCGATCGAAACTGCAACTGTGGACGTGAGGCGGGCTAAGGCAGTAGCGTTGCAATGTACCGCATCCGTACCGCAGTTGACAACGGCCGCGGCAGTCCAGACATGAAATATTGTCCTATTTCGCGTAGAACAAGGTATAATTGTTTGGGCCCGACCCTACTTGGTATATATACATGGAAAAACGGTATTTTTATGGAAGAGACCTATTTTTAACGCAGATTCTACCTAAGGCAGAGACACAATAGGAGCAAGGTGGGGAATTCTTCTATGAGTGTTTTTCTTCCTCTTCCTATTTTTTCATTGTTGATTATGACTTTTAGTATTGTAGTTTTACATACTATTATGAATAACTAATTTGTTATCTAGGGTTTTGATATAAACTTTTGTAGGATAAATTCGTGTTATGTTTTTATATAATTGAGTCGTTGGATTTCTCTACTTGTTCAACTACGTGTTTATTGTTCTTGATTGAATGGCCATCGATTGACTGTGCCTATTTATTATGTGTTGCTTGAGAAAGGATACATATTTAGGTGGTTGTTGAACAACGTCACTCCTAACTATTTGAGAAATTAATACATTGGATTTAAAGGTAGGTTTAGAAATAACAAAGCCTTGACGTGGTCATAATGAGTGGTTAGATAAAGCCAACTAGTATAGTTCGAAAGAATATGTCTTGCAAATTGTTGTAGTTGCTCGAGAGAGAATTATGGCATCTAAAGTGCTCAACGATCATTAGAGAATACATTGGCAAAAATTGTAGGGAACATAGTTAGAAGGATTCCGACAATTGGGGAATCATAACTCTCGACCTCCTTAATTTAGTCTCCAACCCTTTGTCTCATTAGTTGATAATTTTACCGTTTTCTAGTATTTGCTAGTTAATTAGTTAGAAATATAAATCTCAATATTTGTAATTTAGAAAATTATTCAATCTTGTCTTCTTAGTGATATTAAAAAGATATAGCTAAGCCTTAGTTCTCTATAGGATTTGACTCCGGACTTTTATATCGGATAATATTTGCAGCGACCGCTTATCCTTTTTAGGACTAGAGTTGGGCGTCATCAAAATTTGGTGCCTTTACCAGGGAACTAACGGTATAGCTGTAGCTGTATATATTACTAGAGTTCAAGTTTGAAATTTTATTTTGTTTTATTTTATTTTTTTGTATTTTTTTATAACTGTTGATTTGAGAAACATGACATCTTGGAATTATATAAATTTAGGTGTAGATAATTCTACTATTGATCTCCATACATATTGTGAAGGAAACTACCCGTGGAAAAATTTTCAAAAAGTTCCTAAGAGCGAGTTATGTACACCAACTCAATCTTATTTGTGTAATGTGTGTGATGTGTGTGGTGGTAAAAATGGTCACTTTTATGGTTGTGCTTATATTTCTTATCTTCCCCCAACCACTTACTATGATGGTTCTACCTTTTCTTGTGAAGTTAATAGGAACAAAGAACCTGGGATGCAGACCTGAAGGAGATCAAGGATACGTTAAAGTGCCTTCTGAAACAAAATAATGAAAAACAATTGCAAATAGAAAGGCAAGAGACAACTATTCGCAAGTTGGAGGCTCAATTGAGTCAAGTGGTTGGAGCTTTTAATGCTCAACAAGCCAATATTAATGATAGTAGCCAATAAGAGTATGAATTTGAGGTGTTAATTATGGAGGTCAGAGTAGAACATCAATAACCCAGCCAACTACAATTTAAGGATTTCAATGTTGAAGAAGTGAGATTAGAGTCAGCCAAGGACATTGAGGATACAAATTTTACTGACTCTAGTATCATTGATGTTGAGGATGCTGAAAGTCCTTTCATGTGTGTGAGCACATTGGTCCTCACTCCAAAAATTTTGCTACATTGTGCTTGGATGAATATATGGAAATAGAGTCATCTGAGCCTTTGAGAAGCCAAGGAATGAGGAACAAGGTGCCTACATTCTGGAATTTTTCTTACTGGAAAGACAGGACTACATACCTCATCTAAAAGGCAAGGAGTGTAGAATAGTACAATGGTTGCTTGGGCCAACCAGATTTGTTCCTCCACCCATAGAGCATAGCCAAAAACTTGATGTCAAATTGGGGGTTCAATTCCTAAACTCGAGGTGGAGGCAAAAAGTGATTCGCGTCATGTCGCGACGTTAAATCAAGCGCTTTTTGGGAGGCAACCTAGCTTTATTGCTTTCTTTTGTTTATTTTTTATTTTTTTTAATTTTATTATTTTTGTAGTGTTTTTTTTTTTTATTTTCTAGGAGCATGGAAAGCAAAAGTATTGGAAGGATGCAACAGCAAACCAAATGGTTGGAACTAAGTATGAGGTACCCGCACGAAGGATCAAGCTTGGGAGAAGTCTGAATACCCAATGAGCTATTAGTACTTCGGCCTTTGTCCTACCTAGGAGTCTCTTTTACCCTTTTTATTAGTTATGGTGTGCATTGAGGACAATGCACAATTTTAAATGTGGGGTGAGGAGATTTTTTGGGTGACTTTCTATGCTATTTTAGTTGTGTTAGTTTAATTAATATTTTTTTTTAAAGATTGGACTTTTCCCGACGATGGATCTATTAGATAATTTTCTTGAGGGATTTAAGTCTAAAAAAAATATTTTCTTTTGTTAGGCAGTGTAGAAATTCCACCTTAGTTTTTCTTTGTGCCGCAGTTCTTTTCCAAGGATTTTATTTGAACCGGGTGTAGTTAGTTTTCTTTAGGAATAGGAGCCATTGTGTTATGTTTTGAATTGAAGCAATATATCTTGACTTTGTTATGCCTTGAGAATAGTGAGTATTTTAGTTGTGACGCTTAAGCTCAATTTTTGACTCTTGTATAAGTACCTTAAATTGTATGATCTTAACTTTGCTTAACTGCTTTGACTAGAGTGTCTTAATGAAACCAATCCTGAGTGACTTATGTGCCATGTGTGTGTAAGGATTTGTTATATTATGTGCATTACATTTGATGCCTAGAACTTGCCGTGTGTGTTTGCAAAGCGAAATATTAGTTTTGTTCAGTCTTGAATGTGATATTGGCATTTCTTTGTTGAGCTAGATATGTATATTTTACCCACCTAATTGTTTTGTATCGTAGTTAATCCCTTTGAGCCTGTAATCTTGTTTCTTTGGGAACCACATTGCAATCCTTACCTATTTGTTTGAATTAATCATCTATTTGAACCTTTTAGCCTCTCATGAGCACTTGAATTATTATGAACTGTGTAAAAGTTAAAGTGTGGGGTGGTTGGTTTGGCTTTTGATTGGAATTAATGAAATAAGGACAAAGGTGCACTATTTTGAAAAAAGGTAAGAGCCACTTGAATTGAAGAAAAAATAGTTGGATTGTTCTAAAAAAATCCTTGATAAGTGGTGGCTCTTGATATAAGTGTGCTTAAAGAAGAATGGGGTAATATACATTGACGTGAAGGTGGAGCTTTGGTTTAACATAAATATTGGGTTTGAATGTTGAAGTATATGTATTAAAGTGCTTAAGGAGGTGTAGTAACTCTTATATCTAAATGTACCATACCCGTCCCATAGCCTACATTACAATCAAATAAAGTCCTAATTGATCCTAGATTGAATGAGCTCGATTAGTAGAGTAATACACTACAGGCAAGCTTATGGTGCATCTTTTGTGACATATGATATTATTTCTGAGAGTGAGTGAATTCTTTCTATCTTGAGTTTCTAAGTGTTCTTAAATTTTATTGTGTGGAACTACTCTCTTTTATTGTGTGAGGGCACTTGATTCATGAAGGAAAGGTAATGTCATTGACCTCTATGTTAGAGTAAGTGGGTGAGTTGTGAATAATGCGCAGTACTTGTGAGTCAAATCTTGAGGTGAAGATGTTACGCTTTTGTGCTTAGTCTGTTTTAAATATTCTTGGTGTGATGAGTTAGGAGAATTGTTTAAAAAATTGGTCGTGTCTATATAAAGTGTAGTTTGATTGCTCGAGGAAGAATAATGGGTTAAGTGTAGCGTGTTAATGATAGGCTATAATTACGTATTTTAGTCAATTATTACACTCTAATTTACTGCACTTTAGTTAAGTTTGTGCTTTAATCGCTAGTGATTTGCACTAACTGTATATTTTATGCCTTGTAGGAGTGATTTCGAGCTATGTAGATGTTATGGAATGAATTCAAGTAATTTGGAGCTTTGAATTCTGAGTAAAAGCCCAAGGAATTATGCCGGGATCGTATTCAGTGATCAACATATGATAGAGCAACAAAATGAAGAATCGAGTAGGAATATTGCATACTGTCTAGTAAAATGCACATAACCTTTTGCTAAAACTACATTTTGGCTCCACAATATATGGTTAGAAAGATAATTCAAAGTTCTACAACTTTCATGTTTTTCGTTTTTCTAAATTCCAAACTGAATAGGGTGAAAAATACGGTGGAAACCGTGACCGCGGACCTGAGGCGGGCTGAGGCAATAGCCTTGCAATGTATCGCATTCGTACCGCGGTTGACCGTGGCTGCAGCAGTCCAGACGTGAAATATTATCCTTTTTCATGTAGGAGAAGGTATAATTATTTGGGCCCGACCCTACTTGGTATATATACATGGAAAAAAATGCAGATTCGACCTAAGGAGGCAGAGACACAATAGGAGCAAGGTGGGGAATTCTTCTATGAGTGTTTTTCTTCCTCTTCCTATTTTTTCATTGTTGATTATGACTTTTGGTATTGTAGTTTCACATACTATTATGAATAACTAATTTGTTATCTAGGGTTTTGATATAAACTTTTGTAGGATAAATTCGTGTTATTTTTTTATATAATTGAGCCGTTGGATTTCTCTACTTGTTCAACTACGTGTTTATTGTTCTTGATTGAATGGCCATCGATTGACTGTGCCTATTTATTATGTGTTGCTTGAGAAAGGATACATATTTAGGTGGTTGTTGAACAACGTCACTCCTAACTATTTGAGAAATTAATACATTGGATTTAAAGGTAGGTTTAGAAATAACAAAGCCTTGACGTGGTCATAATGAGTGGTTAGATAAAGCCAACTAGTATAGTTCGAAAGAATATGTCTTGTAAATTGTTGTAGTTGCTCGAGAGAGAATTACGGCATCTAAAGTGCTCAACGATCATTAGAGAATACATTGGCAAAAATTGTAGGGAACATAGTTAGAAGGATTCCGACAATTAGGGAAATCATAACTCTATACCTCCTTAATTTAGTATCAAACCCTTTGTCTCATTAGTTGATAGTTTTACCGTTTTCTATTATTTGCTTGTTAATTAGTTAGAATATAAATCCCAATCTTTATAATTTAGAAAATTGTTCAATCTTGTCTTCTTAGTGATATTAAACAGATATAGCTAAGCCTTAGTTCTCTGTGGGATTCGAATCTGAACTTTTAGACCGGATTATATTTGCAGTGACCGCTTATCCTTTTTAGGACTAGAGTTGGGCGTGGTCAGGCATCTTAAACCAAATCAGCACCCAACAACTTAGCATATCCCGGCTCAAACCAACCGACAAGAGAATGACATCGCCTCCTATGTAAGGCCTGATAAGGCCATCTGAAAACTCGATTAGTGGCCGATGTTGTAGGAGAACTCTCCAAGCGATAGAAACCAGTCCGATTAACCCCCAAAATCCATAACACAAGCACGTAGCATATCCTCCAAGATTTGAATGGTGCGCTCGAACTACATGCCCGTCTGGGAGTGAAATGTAGTACTCTACTCAACTCGTGTGCCTAACTCATGCTCCACAGCTCTCCGTAAATGTGATGTGAACTACGTTCCTCCATCGAAGATAATGGACACCAGCACATTACGTAGATGAACAATCTCCCGAATAAAGATCTGAGCCAGCTATCCTAAAGAATAGGTAGTCACTACCAGAATGAAAAGTGCCGACTTAGTTAGCCTCTCAACAAAAACCCATACTGCGTCAAATTTCTTCAAAGTCCATGGGTGCCTAACATTGAAATCCATGATAATATGCTCCAACTCCTACTCGGGAATCTCAAGTCTCCGAAGCAAATCGCCCGCCTCTAATGCTCGTACTTCACCTGCTGACAGGTTAAACACCGAGTCATGCTTTGTACTTCACCAGCTGACAAGTTAAGCACCAAGTTACATACTCCACTATCTTTCCTTATTCTCCTCCACCAATAGTATTTCCTCAAATCTTAATACATCTTTGTGGCACCCGGATGAACGGAATACCACAAACTATGGACCTCTTCAACGATCAACTCATGCGACCCATCTACATCGGGCAGAAATAATCGACCTTGCATCCGAAACACCCTGTCATCACCAATAGAAACCTCCTTGCATCTGCGTGCTGCACTCTTTCCTTAAGGATAAGAAAATAAGGGTCGCCATACGGACGTGCTCTCATGCGTTCATACAAAGAAGACCAAAAAGCCACGCAAGCAAGAATCTGGCTAGGCCCTGAGACATTCAGTCTCACAAGCTGATTGCACAAAGCTCGAACAATCATGGCTAGTGACCTCTCTGTTACTGGTAAATATACCAAACTACCCATACTCTCAGCCTTTCTACACAAGGAATTGGCTTTCCCGGGATGATACGGAATAGTGATATCATAGTCTTTCAGCACTCTAACAATCTCTGCTGCCGCAAATTAAGGTCCTTCTACTTGAACAGATGCTGGAGACTCTAGATGTCGGTATTGACCTCACATGGAGCACCGTACATATAGTGCCTCCAAATCTTCAATGCATGAACAATAGTTGTCAATTCTAAGTCATGCACCAGGTAATTCTTCTCATAAACCTTTAACTACCGAGACGCCTAAGAAATCACCCTACTATCTTATCATAACATCGTGCAAAGCCCATTACACGATGCATTACAATACACAGTGTAAGACCCTGAACCAGTAGGTAGCACCAACAGTAGGGCCGTAATCAATCTATTCTTGAGCTTTAAAAAGCTTGTCTCACACTCGTTAGGCCATCTAAAAAGTGCACCCTTCTAGGTCAATCTAGTTAAAGGTGCAACAATGGACGAGAAACCCTTTACAAAACAGTGATAATATCCGGCCAAACAAAGAAAACTTTGAATCTCAGTAGCTGAAGACGGTTTAGGCCAACTTTGATTTGCCTCAATCTTCTTCGGATCTAGCTTGATACCCTCACTAGAGACAATATGACCCAAAAATACCACAAAATCAAGCCAGAACTCACACTTGGAGAATTTTGCAAACAATTTTTTCTCCCTCAAGGTGTGGAGCATGATCCGCTAATGTTGCTCATGATCCTCCTGGCTACGAGAATATACCAAGATGTTGTCAATAAATGCGATGCTGAATGAATCAAGATATGGCTGGAATACATTGTTCATCAAGTACATAAATATTGTTGGGGCATTGGTCATCCCAAATGACATCACAAAGAACTCGTAGTGATCATACCAAGTCCAGAAAGTAGTCTTCAGAATGTTTAAATGTCGAATCTTTAACTGATTATACCTTAATCCCAAATCAATCTTCTGGAACACCTCTGGCACCCTAAAGCTGGTCAAACAAGTCATCAATGTGCGGTAATGCGTATATGCTATTCATTGTAACCTTCTTCAGTTTGTTATTCATTGTAACCTTGTTCAGTTGCCTACATTCAATACACATCTGCATAGAACCATCCTTCTTTAATAACATACAAAACTGGAGCACCCCAAGGTGGAACAATTAATCGGATGAAAACCTTATCAAGCAATTCCGGAAGTTGTTCCTTTATCTCCTTCAACTCCATTAGTGCCATACGATATGGTAGAATAGAAATAGGTTAAGTGCCCAACACCAAGACAATACCAAAATCTATACCCCTATCGGGGGGCATGCCCGAAAAGTTGGCTGGGAATACATCTGGGAAATCTCTCACTACCGGAACAGACTCAACGGTTGGAGTATCAGCACTAATATCCCTCAAAAAGGCTAGATATGCTTTACATCCCTTCTCCACCATGCATTGTGCCTTTGGAAAGGACACAACCTGTTGGCCCAAGTTTAGTTGAAGTTTTGAAGAATGACAAATGAACTCATGAAGGACCTGGTCCATCTCAGGAGACACAGTGGTTATGGCACATGCACTTGAGATGCACGTGAAGAAGATAAGTCTTTGGGATCAAGCAGCAATATCTTCTGAATATCTTCTGAACTGATCAAAAATATTGTATATGGGATAAGGAGAAGAAGTCTCCTTATGAGAAGAGAACACATCCGGATAAGGGTTGGAGTTTGGATTGGTCTAGGACTCAAATTCAATGGAGGATCAAAAATTGAGTTACAATCAAACTCTAATTACTAACCTAATAAATAATTGAGTTGTTCTCTTTTACAGGCATGCACATACGCTGAAGTTAAGCTAAATTAAGAGGAAAGAGCAAGTCTATTTTGCAAGCAATTTATGTGAGATCAAGTGTGCACGCCTGCAGCTACTTGAACGAGATAGAAGAACCTGTTCCATTGTGTTTATTCTTATTCCAGTTCAATTGTAGTAGGTTGTTTAAGGATGAGGCTGCGTGCCACACTGGGATTAAGGATTAATCCTTAGGTTTACAAGAGTTTGTAAATGCTGTTTTTGGCTCAGTGATTTTAGTGAAAATTAGGAAAATCCTTGAGTAGTAGGTCGTGGTTCTTTCACCTTTTGAGCCAAGTGTTTTCCACATAAAAAATATCTGTGTTCTTTACTTTATACACTCTTAATTCCGCAAACAGTTATAGTAAGTGCATCTAGAAGAACCAGGTTCTTCTAGTGCAAAAATTAGGTACCACACAAATCACCCACCCCCCCCCCTCTTGTATGGTATTGACGTCTAGAACATCAATTAGTATCAGAGCGGGTTATCTTTGAAGAGGCTAGCACCTTAGGAGAAGATCAACAATGAGTGCACCACCTGGGAACTGGGAAGGGCAATCCACTGCCAGGCCTCCACTTTTCAATGTTCTGTACTATTCTTGGTGGAAGAACAGAAAGAGAGATCACATTATAGGAGAAGATTATGAACTTTGGGACATTTTCACTGATGGTCCCCTAGCAACCACTAAGAAGAATGCTAAAGGAATTGATGTGCCAAAAACAAGGGCTGATTGTACTGATGAGGACCTGAGGAAATTGGAGAAAAATGCTAAGGCCATGAAGTAGCTTGTAAGTACAGTAGGATCCAAAACTGTACAACTGCTAAGGAAATATGGGACACTTTACAAGGGGCCCATGAAGGAACACATCAAGTGAAAAGATCAAGAGGATTACTCCTGTATTCTCAATATGAGAATTTTACTATGAAGGAAGGAGAAACTATCCAAGAGATGTATACTAGATTCACCAAATATGAGAATTTTACTATGAAGGAAGGAGAAACTATCCAGGAGATGTATACTAGATTCACCACTTTGACAAATGAAATTGAATCTCTTGGAAGGACTATCCTTGAAGAAGACAAGGTTCAGAAGATTCTGACAAGAGTTCTGCCAGTCACATGGGAAAGCAAGATCACAGCCATTCAGGAATCCAAGAACATTGCTACCCTCAGATTGGATGAACTAATTGGAAATTTAACAACCTATGAAATAAGGAGACGAACCATGAAGATGGACACTCCCAAAAAGAAAAGAAGCTTAGCTCTCATAATTACTGAAGGATCAGATTTGGAAGATGATGAAATGGCTATGATCACTAGGGATTTCAAGAAGTACCTGATGAGAGGAAATGGATCTTCAAGAGGTACAAACTTCAACAAATCAAGAGCTCCGAAGAAACAGACAAATGAGGGGTGCTACAAGTGTGGTAAGATTGACCACATGATCAAAAACTACCCTCAATGGCAAATTGAGTGGAAGAAAGAAAGAGTTGAACGAAGGAACAGGTTCAACCAAAGAGAAACAAAGGTTCAACCAAGGCTATGGTTGCTGCTTGGGGAGAAACTTCAGATAAAGACTCAGAAGATGAAGCTGAGGAGGAGCAGGCATAATGGCCATTGTAGAATCAGAGGATGAACAAGAGGTAAGTATTTTTCATCTCAAATACAAGATTAAATTCTTGTCTAAAGAAAGTCTGGCTGAGCTATTAACAAACTTCATTGATGAGTCTGAGATAATTAATAATGAGAAGGAAGTTCTGTCTAGGGAATGTGTGATTCTAAAAGCAAAATATAAAAATCTAGAGTCTAGGGCAAATGAGAGTGATAACAAAAATGCTGCATTGAAGAACCAGGTTCTTCAACTTGACAATAGTGTCCTAGAACTTAAGACTGAAAATCTGAAAATAAATTAGGAATAGGAAAGAAGTTAGCTGATCACACATGTCTCACTCTAGAAGAAAATTTGGGAAAAATGAAAGATGAATTATACAGGAAAGATGAATTCATCAAAGTCCTAAAAGAAGATCTAGGAAAGGTAAAACATGAACTAGACAGAACTTGCAAGTGAAACAAAACCTCTGATGCTCTCTCTTGGTTGCAAGAGCATCACAGCAGTAATAAAAGAGGACTTGGCCATGGGACTCAAGATCCTAAATGGGATCCAAAAAGCAAGTACCTCACTCTTCCTAAAAATAAAATCTGCACACACTCTGGTAAGACTGGCCATTACAAATATGAATGTAATGCAAAAGAAATAGCCAGACAAAAGAACAAAGTTTTTGTTAAAGAAAAGAATAAGTTGCCAGGATGGGCAAGAAGGAATTTAATTCATCCTTTTGCTTATAGAAAGGTACCCAAACTAGTTTGGTTTCCTAAGACTAACCCCTAATTTCTTTTTGTAGGTCCAAGTGAAAGGGAGGAGCCAAATATGGTACATAGATAGTGGCTGCTCAAAACATGTGACTGGGGACAAGGACCAATTCCTTTCACTTAAGGACTTAAAAGGAGGTAATTCCTTCTTTGGTAATGGAAAGAAAGGTGAGATCATTGGGGTTGGAAAGGTAGGCAAGACTGATTCTCATTCAATAGAGAATGTCTACCTGATAGATGGCTTGAAATACAGTTTAATAAGTGTGCCACAATTGTGTGACAAATGTAACCTTGTGGCTTTTACCTCCACCAAATGCTTTGTGATTAACCTTACCACTGACAAGATTTTTTTGTAGGGAAAAAGAGTTAACAATATTTATGTTATAGATTTGTCAACTCTTTCAGAAAATGAACTCACTTTCTTAAGTATGTTAGTTAATGATCCCCTCCTATGGCACAAAAGACTAGGTCATTCCAGTCTAAATCAGCTAAACAAATTAGTCTCCAAGGACTTGGTTGTAGGTTTACCTAATATCAAGTTCAAGGAAGACAAAGTTTGTGAGGCATGTGCAAGGGGGAAGCAGGTAAGGTCAGCCTTCAAATCCAAGAAAATAGTAAGTACGTCTAAGACGTTGGAACTGGTTCATATGGATCTATGTGGACCAATGAGAACCATGAGCAGAGGTGGAAAGAAGTATGTAATGGTGCTAGTTGATGACTATTCTAGATTCACCTGGGTTTTGTTTCTAACTTCCAAAGATGAAGCATTTGACATGTTCTCTGCATTTGTTAGGAAGACTCAGAAACAATTGGGAAATCATCTTGCATCCATTAGGTCTGATCATGGAACTGAGTTTGAAAACTCTAAGTTTGCTGAATTTTGTGATGAAAATGGAATAGATCACAATTTCTCTGCCCCCAGGACTCCACAACAAAATGGAGTAGTTGAAAGGAAAAATATAACTCTTGAGGATATGGCTAGAACAATGTTACTATCTAGCAAATTGCCTCACAGCTTCTGGGTAGAGGCTGTAAACACTGCATGTTACATCATAAATAGATGCATGACCAGACCTCTAGTACAGAAGACTCCCTATGAGTTAATTAAAGGGAGAAAACCAAACATATCCCATCTTAAGGCTCTTGGTTGCAAGTGCTATGTGCACAATAATAGAAAAGACTCCCTAGGAAAGTTTGATCCCAAAAGTGATGAGGGAGAATTCTTGGGATATTCTTCACATAGCAAAGCTTATAAAGTTTTTAATAAAAGAACTATGTGTGTAGAAGAAAGTGTACATGTAGTGTTTGATGAAACTAACATTCTTTCTGAGAGGAATGAACATGAAGATGAAGCTATTGGACTGGTCAAAGACTTGGCTGAAGCATTAGCTCAAGTCAAAGTGAAACATACAGAAGGAACAGGTAATGGAATAGGTTCTTCCTTACAGGGCAACCGGACAGGGGTAAGAAATCAAAGAGGAATTGAAATAAACTCCTTAAAGGAACCTGTCCATGAACCTGTTCCTCATCAAATTGTTGAAACATCCAGCAGAAGCCAGTTGGTTGTAAAACCTCACAAGTATCAAAGTTCTCATCCCATTGAGAACATTATCACTAATCCAACATCTGGAGTCAAAACCAGATCACAATTAAAGAATCTGTGTGCTTTTGATGCTTTCCTATCTATCATTGAACCTAAAAATGTTGTTAAGGCTTTGCAGGATGCAGATTGGGTCAATGCTATGCAGGAGGAACTCAATCAATTTGAAAGAAGTCAAGTCTGGCATCTAGTTCCTAGACCCAAGGACAAATAAGTCATTGGTACAAATGGGTCTTCAGGAACAAACTTGATGAAGATGGAACTGTTACAAGAAACAAGGCAAGGCTGGTGGTTTAGGGCTACAGCCAAGAGGAAGGCATTGACTATGATGAGACATTTGCTCCAGTTGCAAGACTAGAGGCAATCAGACTCCTCATTGCCTTTGCAACACATATGGAATTCACTCTCCATCAGAAGGATGTCAAAAGTGCTTTCCTAAATGGCTACCTCAAGGAAGAAGTGTTTGTGAAACAACCTCCAGGATTTGAAAGCAAGGAATGTCCTGAGCATGCGTACAAGCTAGACAAGGCTCTATATGGGCTCAAACAGGCCCCAAGAGCTTGGTATGAAGGACTATCAAAATTCCTACTGGAGCATGGGTACTAAAAAGGTAAAATTGACAGCACTTTTTTCCTAAGGGAAAAAGGTAAAAACCTCCTTGTTGTGCAATATATGTTGATGACATAATATTTGGGGCCACTAATGAGAGGTTGAGTAAGGACTTTGCAAAATTAATGGGAAGTGAGTTTGAAATAAGTATGATGGGTGAACTAAACTTCTTCCTAGGCTTGCAGATCAAACAAAACCCAAATGGGACCATGATCCATCAGCAGAAGTATACAAAAGAACTAATAAAAAGGTTTAAAATGGAGGACTCCAAAGAAATAGATACACCTATTGCTACTGCCACTATATTAGATATTGATGAACCTTGTTCATCAGTTGATCAAAAGTTGTATAGGGGTATGATTGCTTCACTCTAGTATCTTACTGCTAGCAGACCTGACATTGTTTTCAATGTAGGGCTTTCGTTTCCAGGCAAATCCAAAGGAGTCTCACTTGACTGCTGTCAAGAGGACATTGAGATATCTGAAAGGCACCACCGATCTGTGTCTTTGGTATCCCAAAGGTAGTAATTTTGATCTAGTAGGATATACTGATGCTGATTATGTAGGTTTCCTAGTGGATAGGAAGAGCACTTCAGGTATGGCACATTTCCTGGGGTCATGTCTTGTGTCATGGGCTACCAAAAAGCAAAATTCAGTAGCCCTATTTACTGCTAAAGCTGAATATGTTGTTGTTGCTTCTTGTTATGCTCAATTGCTATGGATCAAACAATAGCTAGTATACTTTGGAATTGAAGTGGGATGTATTCCAATATGTTGTGATAACACTAGTGCTATAAGTATGACAAAGAACCCTGTTCATCATAAAAAGACCAAGTACATAAATGTTAGACACCACTTCCTAAGAGATAACTATGAGAAAGGGTTAATCTCAATAGAATTATGTGCTACTGATAAACAAATAGCTTATATCTTCACTAAAGCACTGAGTAGAGAAAACATTGAAAGGTACATGTTGGAATTAGGGATGATTAAGATCACCTAAAAGTTCCAATTCAGAATGCACAATGAAAAAAAAATGAATAACAAATTTGGTTAGGAGTTCTTAATAATATGTAAATATCTAGACTAATTCTTACTCAGTTTCATACTTTAGTTAGTATACTCCTGTGACTTGTGTTTATATGAATCACTGATCTCTTACAAAGTCTTTCTATTTTGACATTTGAGGCATGATCAAGAGAAATTTTACTTGAAGAACCTGGTTCATCAGTATATGCTCATGAGAAAGTTCAGGTATGTTTCTATACTTTGCACAATTAGAAAGATAAATTTTCCAATCGTGAGCAAAAGTCCTAATTGCACCAAACCTCCAGAAATTCTATCCATTGAGTATTGAACCAGTTTCATTACCCTAGGAGTCTAACTAAAAAGGACTTTTTCCTAAAAACCAACGTCGCCTATTAATCACCAAGAGACCGGAATTCCAATGTGATTAGACCTCTAATTGACTCTGAAAAAGCCTGTCGTTACTGCACTTAATCATAAGTCCTCTTTAAATACACACCACATTTCTTCTTTCTGCTTATAACCGTCACTCACTTCCTCCAAAATTCTAATCATCTCCTTCGTCTCCAAAATTTCCAAAGTTCCCAAAAATTCTCTACCATGACAAACCCTCAAGACAACCCAGGTACTCCCCTCCCCCCCAGTATCTCCTAATACTTCATCCTCCACACCTCTTGTTGAAACCCCAAAACCTAGGTTTCATCGCCAGAAAATGTTGCCAGGGAAACTGTAGCTTCTGGCTCTCTGAAAATAGTTCTCAACAAAAAATTGAAAGCAAGTCAAAAAGGGGAAAGCTCTAAAAAGGAATCATCTGACTCAAGCTCTAAGTCTGAAGCTTTTGTCTCTGCAAGTGATGGAGAAGAACGTGGGTCTTCTGAATCAGACAAGAATCAAGAAAACCCTAAAGAGATAAATTCATGCTATGTTTTTTCTGATGTAGTGGAGAAAGTAGATGATAGGTTTGTGTTGGTGGGATCTGTGAGAGATGTAAGTAAGGGAGAATCGAAGATGAAGGGAAAGAAAAATAAAGGTAAAATTCTTGCAATTTGTGAAGGAGATATGGAGAGTGGCAATAAGCCAGGGGGAAGTGAATTTGGGGAGGCTGCTGAAGGTCTTGTGCACCTGAGTAAACAAAAAGATGCACCTAGTCCATCTGTGGAAGAAACCTTGGCTGACATTCTGAAGAAAGTTGGAGCAAGCTATGATCCCAAGAAGCGCAAAGCTTCTTCTCAAAAGGCTCCAACTACCTCTAAGCCAACAAAAAAGAGCAAGGTGTCATCTCCTAAGTCTACTGTCCCTTCAGCACCAAAGGTGAGAGCTACTAGAAGCAGGGTAACGCAAAGTGAGGCTGAATTGCAGAAAGCCCTAGAAGCAAGCAAGAAAAAGAAGAAGGAAAAAGTAAAAGAAAAGGTTGTGGAAAGTTCTGAGGCTGCTGAAGAAGAGGAGAAGGAGATGGAACTGGTCTATCAAGAGAAAGGTACAACCGTGGAAGTTCCCATTGCCAAACCAAAAAGAACTAAAACTCCTGCAAAGAAGTCTTCAAAATTTGAATCTACTGAACCCTCCATGGCCAAAAGAACTTGGTCTGTAGTGAAGGGAAAACAAGTAAAAGTTACTGAATAAGAAGAAGGAGAGTGGAATGGAGAAGAAGAGGAGGAGGAGTCTGAAAAGGAACAAGATTGATTTGCCATCTTTTGCAGAAGATTCTGAAGGGGAGGTTTGCTGAAAGACCTGGAGGATCCAGGCATGATTAGGTTGGTGGATGCTCTAGCTGCACAAGGCTAGAAGGACATGGTTCTTCAACTGGATGGAAGGCTGGCAAGAAAGGAGCTGATCGAGTTCATGGAAAATGCCACTGTGAAAAATGGGGAAGTTACCAGTGTGGTTAGGAGAGTGAAGGTGCAATTTGATGCACATAAATTGGGGACAATTCTGGACATACCATGTGAGGGTTATGATGACTACACTAGGAAAAGGTGGCCTTGTCAAGATGATCTTCCTAGTTCTCTCCAAATCACCAGGAACTTTTGTGATACTGAGTCTGTTGAAGATATTCCAGAGGTAAGATTTGTACAGAAGAGTGAGATAAAGCCTGAGAACAAGGTGCTATTTGAATTTGTGAACAAGTGTCTGCTGCCCAAACAGGAAAGGACGCATACTACTAACTACATGGACTTAGTTCTTCCGGAATTCCTTGTGAGAGGAAAGCAAATAAACTGGCATGCCTTCATTGTCAAGCTGCTGGACAGGGTCATAAATGGCTTCAAGGATCATGCTACTCCATATGGGTTCATACTGACGACTGTGCCGGATAGGTTGAATGTTCCCTTGAAGAAATGGGAGATGGCCTCTAGCAAGGACCATTTTGGTGTCAAAACCCTACAGGATTGTGACTATCTCCTCAGTATAGCCCCAGTGGAACCTGGTTCATCTTTAAAGAATCCAGTGAACAGCAAGGTTAGTGCTTTGGTTCAAGAGTGTGGGACAAAGGATGTTGAGATTGCTAGGCTCAAGGCTCGAGTTGCTGAACTTGAAAATGAGAGGAATAGCCTGAAAGATGATCTAGCAAAAGAAAAGGAAAAGGGTGAAGGGATGCTTCAAACAATACTCAATCTTCTCCAATCCCAACCCTCTAGCTCCTCCAAGCCTTAGGTCCTCCAGCACTATCCTTGAACCAGTCTAGTAACCCCCCCCCC